>VDFB02299448.1:0-63243 GCA_007258455.2 Sequoia sempervirens
TCATGAAACACAAGATTGACAAAAAGCTTCACACAACTCTGATTATCACAATGAATAATAGTAAGCTCCATTGATTGTCCAAACAATCTTGCAAGGAGCTTATGAAGCCACACTGCTTCCCGAGTTTCCATGCAAGCTGCAATGTACTCAGCCTCTGTTGTACTCAATGCTACTGAAGACTGCTTCCTGCTGCACCAGGAGATCATAGAAGAACCCAAACTGAAGCAACAACCAGAGGTGATCTTCTGATCTATGACACAACCTACCCAATCAGAATCAGTGAAACCAAGTAACTCCAAGTCTGCATCTGAAGTATACTTCAACCCATATCCAACTGTGCCACACAAGTATCTCAGGATATGTTTAGCTGCAACAAGATGTATCTGCCTCAGATCACACATAAACTGGCTAAGTGCACTCACTGCATAGAAAATATCAAGTCTAGTGTTAACTAGATACATCAAGGATCCAATCAGCTGTCTGTACAACGTAGGATCCACCAAATCTGAACTAGTTGCATCAAGATTACCATCTTCTTCAGGCTTAGCAGGCTCCCTCTAAATCTTCAGGCACATGCATCAACCTTCTGACCTCTTCGTCCAAGATTGCCTGCAACACTTTGACTTAGATAAATGTTTTCCAGTGCACACCTTTGGTACTGAAGAGAGTTCAGAATAGTCCTCCTTGACCTCATCTCAGATCTCACTATTTTGAATACGTTTGCGGAGCTACCAATGACAAATCCAGAAGGCAATCTTGAGCAACTATGATCTCAGCAATTGAAGGGATCCTCTAAGGGTTTAGCACCTAGCCTTTCAATACAACAATCTTCACTTCTTCTCAGTGAGTTACAAAACTCCCTCTTGATCCTTGCTTCAGAGATTGCAAAGAAGACTTCTGGAAGTGAGCTCCCTCTAGCCACCAGCTCAGTCCCAAGGCTGCTTGATTATTTCTTTGGTCGGCATGACTTCCTCACAAGATGCCTCAAGCTTTTCATCACTAAGTAATCTCTCATCACCTTCTTGCTCCTAGAACATTGAACTGCAAGCATTTTAGAGAGAGATTACTAACAGTTTATAATTACCCAAAGAAATAACAAGACTGGAATCATACAAAGTTTACAATCACAGGTTATAACATGAATACATAAGAATTTATGCACAATGTATGAATAAATCAACCTGAAAGAGAAATATATCAAAAGATCAAACTAGAGGGATAAAGAAACTTATCTTTATATAATTTTTGGTATAACTCTTTTGTTCATCTTTTACTCCTCTCGAGAGTGCCAAACTCAGCACAACAAAAGAATAATCTGAACAACTACAAATTTCTTGAATGCATTAAGCGGTTAGCATGTAGAACCAACTCTCTCCAAGAGTTCAAGGTTCTATCACAAAGCATGCATTGGAGAAAGATATCGATGTGATCAACCTATCACAACGAAAATGCAAATCTCTTCTCTTTTCTTTATTCCATTTCGAAGTCATACTTCAAGGATCTACATGATTAGTATGAATTAACTCACAATAGATAATTTGAAATCTTCAAAGGATCTTTATGCTAGAGATCACAACTCAGGAAAAATCACTAACTCTCTTTCCTAAGATCCAACTAGATGAAGTAACTGAAATTCAAACTAGAAAGGTGATTTCAACAAAACACAGAATACTTATCTTCCTTAATATTCTGATGAATGCAATTATTGAACACAGTATGCTGTTCTTATACTCAGATCAATCCACAGCCTTCATGACTCGAGCACAGACCCATGGCAAGGTTAAATTTGAACAAGGCCTATGACTGCTCAAATTTACAATGCACTCTGTTTCTAACTGCAATCCACTAGGTTATGCAACATGCTTACTAGCAATACCCAAAGTGTTAGAGATAGATAGGATCATCACTCGAAAGACTTTATCAGATCTGCACAACATAGCAGACTGAGATTCACATAAAAGAATATAAACAAAAAAAAAAAGGAACCAAATACTTATCTCTATTTGATTGCAGCCATTTGATTTCAAACATCAACCCTTGGCAGCACGATCTGACATAGTTGAGTTCTTGACTGCAAGGTTGTGAAGACCATTGAAGTCCATTCCAGATAATGACATCATAGAATTCTCTCAGAATACATGACTGCTTCAGAACCTTCCATAATCATGTGCTTTTAGATCTCTTCAACAGATCCTGGAAGGTGAGATCGCCGCATCATATAACTCTCTTGGAATCATCTGATCTCAGATTGCTTAACAATATGACTCAAGTAAACTCATGAAGAGAGCCAAGTTTGATGCGCTCCTTTCGTAGATGACAAAACTAGACTTTTCTGAAATGGAAGGACCAAGGAATGCACCCCACACAGAAGTACTCTACTGACTCAAGTAGAATGCGCTAGATCTGACTTCGAATTTCTTTTCAAGATCTGATCGGATCTTTCCATAGACCCGCTCTGATACCATGTTGTTTTTATATGATCAGATGTAAATGCACAGAAAAATAATTTGAAATCAGACAAAGTAACACAGCATATACCTTGGGAAAACCCTCCTCTTGAGGGAGAAAAACCTAGCAACAAAGATCTCTCTTATATTTGATGTAACAGTGGCAGTTTTACACATTACAATGAGGTCTAACACAAGACCGATATACAACACCTGGAATAACTGGTAGCAGCCTGCCAATTCACACCTGGCAATATACAGAAATGTCTGAACACAGATCTGACAATCTCCAGAATAACTGGTGGTTCACAACCTGCAATAAGACTTCGATCTGTGAGATCATCACACTGTCTTAAGTCCGCACTGAATACAGTATTAGCGCTGCATATATCGCCCTGCATCTTGTGTTCACATTAGCTCTTGATACTATATTGCACTTGTCAGAACTGATGTGAAATAGCCGAACTCCACCAGATAATATATTCACACAATCAGATTCGCACTTAATCAGATTGAATTGAAGTGAAATGACCGAACTCAACTAGATAGTTACAAAGGACGAACCAAGGAGTATATATACAGGTTAGGGAGGTCGCACCTCCTCATCTCATAAGGTCGGCCAAGATAAATGTTATTTTACAAGACACAAAGGATGTCGGCCCGAAATATATTCATAGAGAATGTCAGCCTTAATAACTATTAAAATGTCTTCTAATAAGTTTTGAATTCTTTCATGTCGGCCATAATATGAAATACAAAACAATAAATATAAATTGAATAGCCAACGGCTTGTTGTTCAATTTATGTTTCCACTAAGGAGCTGAGCTGGAAGGAGCTACCGAAGCTGCTATATCATTAACAAAAAGATGAATAGAATCTCTCCTACAATGGTTGTAATATAGGAGACCAATGGGGTTCAGTCCAGTATCACAAGAGTTAGATTCCCCTCTCTGTTTTCACATCCATTTTCACTGACTTCTTTATTGAAGTCTCTGATTATACAGTTACAAACTTTGTGTATTCATGTGGATTTAAACACTACTCTTTGTCTTCTTGCCTATGTGGATTTTCAACTAGCTGGAGCCCTTCTTGTGACATAGTATTGGGCAATGAAGAATTTACGGTTGGATTGGACCCACCATCATCATTTGACAAATCCTCTTGAGATGCTTTAGAACATAACTGTGATTGGCCACCCAAAAGCCCAATAAGCTTATCCTGCTCTGCTGCTATTTCTAACAAGCATTTAGTTTGAGCCCTCACTATTTCTTCTAACATCATCCACTTCTACCAAAGAAGAAAGATTCTCCTCCTCAGTTCATCAAATTTTAACCGCAATACAAATTGAAAATAACTGAATATAAAAATTGAAAAATACACTACCTCTGTTTGTTCTATATTTTGCCTCCATTGAGCATAAATCTTTGAACCCTGCCAGAAGTAGTAGTTTTTAGTCATAGTACCATAAATCAATACATTCTTCCCTTCAAACTTAGAAGAAAGTGGTTGTCTTATGTCTTGCTTCCTGTCATGAACACCTGGTTTAGTTCTCTGTTTCAGACAGTCCATCTGCATGATATTTGCTTCCATGAGTAGCTTGATATGAAACTGAAGCCAATCTATCATGTAGAGTGAAATGGATCTCAAAACATTCAGTTGGAGTTGGAGTTGGAGGATTTAAAGAAAATGCACTGTATTCAATTATTCCTGCCTTAATCAGATCAAGCCACTCAATGCTAAGATTTTCAACTGGCTGGAGCCCTTCCTGTGACATAGTATTGGGCAATGAAGAATTTACAGTTGGATTGAACCCACCATCCTCATTTGACAAATCCTTTTGAGATGGCTTAGAACATAACTTTGATTGGCCACCAAAAAGCCCAATAAGCTTATCCTGCTCTGCTGCTATTTCAGAAAAGCATTTAGTTTGAGCCCTCACATGGATTTTATTTTAGAGGGTATGCTTGTGGGACTTGCACTGTACAGGTTCCTGATAGACCAAGGGCCACTTGACAGGTTTATACAAGTTCTGCACAAAGAAATGCATTTACAGATTTGTTTTTTGGAGATTCATTATTTGTGCACATTGACAATGGATTAGACATTTTAACAGTCACATAATAGAAGTTTGGGTTAAGATTCAAAGCCTTAGCTCATATTTCATTCCCAGTTCTCAAAGCTTGTGTTTCATAAATTTGAAGAGGTCTATATTGTTATTTAGTTTGTCTTGTTATTATTAAGTGATTATTCAACACCACCTAATATTTTCCTTTCTAGATGGCAGGCCCCACACATACAAATGTTCCAACTGAATCTGTTGAAGGGGAAAAGCAAAAGTTCCAACTCACCGACAATGCAATCACAATGATCAACGATGGCAATTGTAAATTACAACCATACCTCCAAGTAATAGATATAGCCAGCTTTGGCCATGGCGTTGCATCAACAACCCGATACAAATCTATCTGATGGAGTTCATAAGCTAAAGGCTACTCTTCCGAAGAAATACAATGCCTCCATTGCTGTGATATTGGGGTTCCTTTGGGAATGCCCTCTGGAAATTTGAATTCTTCAAGATTGGTTCTCTAACAGCCACCGCAGGATGACATCAATGGAGATGGCTCTCTGGTATTAATTCAGTAATCTATCATAGTCTTACTCTGTCGCCAGATTGATGCTATTTGTTAAGTAATCACAGTAAGAGAGGTGTACCATATGCCAAATAAGGATTTGTTTTGTGTTTTACAAAATCCTTTAATCTATTTTTTTTGTGAATCCCCCTTATGTTCGGTACCGTTGGCCTCTAATAGATATTAATATTACATTAAAAAATTCTGTTAAATGCATTAATTATTTATTTGAGCAAATTAGAAATTAAATATTCTCTCTGGAAGCTCTTGTGATTCAATAAGATTGTGAAAGTTCTTAGACCTATTTTGCATATCTTTTAATGATTACAAGTATGATTCACTAAGATAATGCAAGTTCATAGACCTCCCTTTGATATCTTTTAATGATTGTTAGTGCTTTATATGTTGAACGCTATGCACACAATATGATGATGCTTGCAGGCAATTTGGCAATTTTACTTTACTCTTGTTTTTGTATCTTGTATGTGGCTAGTGCTGTTGTCTCTCCTAACTTTAGAATGATACCTTGTTAACTCCTATTTTTTAGCAGATTGGATGAACTTTCCATATCCCTGCCCTATCAATTGTACATGTCAATGTTCCAGGGTGTGCTTTCCTTCTCTTAGTATTCAGTTCAAAGAATTTTTTCCATTTAGAAAAGTCAATAGAACCTGGATTTTCCTGCCAATGTAGTTTCTTGGGAGCTTGAATTGATTGGACAAACCTGATGGTTATCTTGTTTTTGTACTCTTAAGAAAAGCATTGAAGTCTCAGCATATGAGTTGGCATAAATGTTTTATATAAAATTGATATGGAATTTTACATTAAGATGGGACACAATTTCCAAAAGCATCTTTAGTTGCTACACTAAAAATTCTGTTATTTAACATATGACACTTGTTATGATGGATAAACACAAGATGATTAAGTGCTTAAATAAGGGAGAGAATACTTGGTGAAAATCTGTAATGGTCACAAAAGCGAAAGAAATAGAATATCATAAAAGCAGGTCAAACATGGTTATGGATAGAATTTCAGGGGAAGCCTCTACGGGGAAACATCTAATCAACAATGATAATGGCAGATTTTGGTTAAGTAACAAGTATATACTATTGTATTTACTCTTTGACTAGTGATACAAAGGTAGTAATCCTTAAAAACTGTTCTGTAGGCTGTCATATGTAATAATCTCTATTGTGTGATGTGTTTCATATTTTGACTGTTTATAATTTCTGTGATGTGGAAGTACTGCTACACAAAGGTAACATCCTTAAAAACTGTTCTGTAGGCTATGTCATATGTAATAATCTCTATTGTGTGATGTGTTTCATATTTTGACTGTTTATAATTTCTGTGATATGAAAGTACTGCTACACCAAGGTAATCTTAATAGTTAATAGTTATCTTCTGTAAAGACACCACAACTCACTTTCAACTAGAAGGGCATGCTGGAAGATAATATACGATTGCTAATTAACCTAACCTACAATATGCAAATTTTAACATGAATTTACTTTTCCCCGGATTACATCAAATTTCCATGCAAAATGGTTGATATTGTGGAAAGGACAGAGAGCTGGGTCACAAGTTTCTATCTTAGAGGATGAGAGCCTTCCATATTAGTATCATTGAGAACTTCTTGCCATTTTGGATTCATACTACTGAGTGTATGATAATTGCACTTTTAGATTTCTTGTGGACTTTCGATCTAGGTGAAGCCTCAGAAAATACAGTAATCTCTTACAATGTAATTTATATTTTAGCTCAAGAATAAAAGATAATTTATATTGATTGTTGTCTTAAATGACTATGCTTTGTCATTTGGCTGTCCTTTCCTATATCAATGTGATAATGAGGAAAATACAAAGTGCAAGCAACTTTATATTCTGTGATGGCCTCTTATATTTAACAATGTGCCACATTAACATTTTCTCCTTTTGAAAGAAAAATGATGCAAGCAGCTTTATATTCTATGATATCCTCTGAAGTTTAACAATGCGCCACATTTTCGTTGTGCCATTCATGTTTGTTTGTTTGTAAATCAGCATTTAAATCATTTTAAGTGTCCTTTTTTTTGTAGCTCTTTTATGTTATAATGCATGTAGTAGGATGCCCTTACTCTGACATTGCTTTCAAACCTGTATTCCTGATATAATGTATGTAGCAAATAGTGCAAGTATCCATATTACCATGTTAATAGAACCAAACTGCCACTAGGATGCACTCATTCCATTAATAATTTTAGATGCTATGTCTCCATGCATTCTTACCATCCTTTATTTTGATATTTCGAAGGCTTTGTTGTAAAGGTATGCAAGGTCAATCTTGAAATATGAAACTGATAGAACTGCAAACTGGGTAGTAGGAAGAATATATTGCTTATGTTGATGATGCAATAACAATCCAAAGATGTTGTAGTTAGTGTAAAATGAATTTGTAATGTTTTGATTAGTTGTGGAGCTGAATATTTTGTTAGTTAGTTTGTCTGCTTCAAGTTAGTTGTTCATGTTTACTTGTAGCAATTTCCAATAGCTTTTTTGTAATTGACAACCATTGGTTTCCTCTATGTGAATCTGTTTCCTGAGACAACGGACATATGCTTATGGTATATATGTGAATTGGTTTCCATACGATTCAGCCAAACTATAAAAAACTATCGGCGTATTCCTTGCAGCTCCCCCCCGGCTGCAAGTGCTAGTAAATAAAACTTATAAAAGCTTTACACTTGCCTCTTGCATTAACCTCCACCTTGCTTCAAGGCATTTTGTGAATCAGCCACGTTCCTTGTTGTTGCATCCTCATTTTGGATGCTTTTCAATGTGGTATTTCTTCCTGCTAACTCTGCCTATTGAGCGGGATACTTGGCAACGGTGGGAGGGGAGGAGATCAGGAATTGGGGTTGTCAGGGCACTCGCAATGACAACATCTCATGGACGAAGCTTCTAGTTTGGTAAAAAGTAGCTGGGGATGGTAAAAAATCTGGGCATTCTAGGTGATTTCTCTTAAGAGGGGGTTGGGTGCGTATGGATAGTGAGGAGAAACGTGCAAAGTCTTGAGGTAAGTTACCTACCAATTGCATTTGCTTGAAAGTTTCTTAAGCCGTTGCAACAAATCCATTCTGTGTGTATCTTTCAATCATCCCATTCCATGAGATTCACATTTATTTGAGACATTTTGTCGAACAGTTCATGTACCCTATCCCTATCTTTGTATTCCATATCTCTCCTTTTCTCGTGCGTGCTTGGGAGTTTCCTGATTCTTCTCCATTTACCTCAGCTTAGGGTTTTTGCTTCACTTCTTCGCCTTCATCATCGTCGATAAATGAGTTTGCAGCATCAGACCATATTGTTCTCTCCTCCGCCAGCCAAGCCATGGACGACAATTTGATGCTCTCTCAGGTTTCATGTTTTCCTTACCACATATTTGGTTTCTGTGATTTATTCCTGTGATTTTTATCTTTGAATCTTATTATGCCTCCTTTGAAATGAATTCGTTTATGTTACCTCTCATTCTTTTTCATTTGATTCGTTTCATTGGGGATCCTTTTAGTAGAAAATCCGCCATTAAATTACCCTGTTATCCGAACTATCCCCATCTTTTCCCA
Organism: Sequoia sempervirens; assembly: GCA_007258455.2. Classification (NCBI taxonomy): domain Eukaryota; kingdom Viridiplantae; phylum Streptophyta; class Pinopsida; order Cupressales; family Cupressaceae; genus Sequoia; species Sequoia sempervirens. Next base: position 8,682 of record VDFB02299448.1, read on the forward strand.
TGTCTATCTTGTTTGGTCCTCTTTGCAGGCCACCACTAATCATTGTAGGACCATCTTATCGAATCTTATTTAAAAAGCTTCAGTTTCCTGTTGAATGTATTAAATTCATTTCAATCATGCGGATGGTTGTCCAACGGGTTCCTTTCATCTTTATTAGTCTTGCAAATCGCTTTTCATGTCTTGCCTTGTCTCTACTTAGCAACTTATTGTTGAGTCTCCTTTTTTCGATGTGAATAGGTGATGTTGCACTCTGATGTTGAGTTTATTTTAATTATAATTTTAATATGGACATTATGTTAGAAGTTGAGTTCAAGTGTTTTCTTCAAGACTCTCCCCAGGCCTGGCAGAATATGATATTTAAAGTATATTTGTATATTTTAAAATATAATAAATATAAGCATAGTATGTTTATCATGAAAATATTTTAGAGTACCCTAAAACAAGTATTTAGTTAATGGATAAACCAATTTTTTTTTTTTACGATTACTAATGTTTCCATTTAATTAAGTAAAAGTTGTTTTAAATTATGATGATATTTATAGACATTCTTTTGACCCGATTCATCAACTTTCAACTTTTGAAAGACCAAACAACCATCATTCTATTATTTTTGTTTTAGTTTATTCTTTTACAAAATAACTAATGATCATAATATACTGTTACACTTTATTTCCACTCTTTTATAATATTCTTGAAGTAATTATAAAATAAAGTTTGGGTTATCCACAAATTGTAATTGCAAATATAGAAAGACGGGATTCATATAAGTAGACTTATTTCACAATACACTTATACTAAATGTTGCGTTTTGGTATATTTAGTTATAAATAGACGTTAGTTTATATTTGACATATTATTATTCAAGAGATGTATGTTTATATTTTATGATCTAGAAGAGTAAGAATATGGTTTGAATAAGAATTTTAATTGGATTGTAAGATTATTAAGTAAATATTGTTTCCTTTACAAACATTTAAATAATGATTTGATAATATAAGTGGATTTTAATATGTATAAATTAATTATGAGTGTGATTACTAAAGGATTCAATGTTGTATATATATTATGGGTCTTAGTAATAAGATACTTTTGCCTAGGTGAATTAAGAAATTATGTAGATAGAGAAGTGAGGTGAATAAATAGGGAAAAAGCATTAGTTTATTTATATTTCGATAATTGGAGGGGTTTGATTAAATAAATTGAATTAGATTTTCTAAGAATGTTGTGTTCCTCTATAATTATTTGAATGGATGAATTAATTGTGAATTAATGTGTGAGTTACCTTTTTCATAAAGTTAGTGGTTAGTAATGAGTTTTAGAATTGTGAGAATAATGTCTACCAGGGACGTTCTATTAAAGTTATCTTGTTTTAAGTGTTTGGATTATGTGATCAAGTCGTCAAGAGTAATCTAAATGGTGGGAACAATGTCCTTCATGGAGTATTTCATCATCGCTTTGATTGGTTGTTTATGTTGAGTTGTGAGTTGGTTGACTTTCTTATTGTATGATGATTGAGTTGGTATTGAGTTCATTTTTGGTTATCTCTTAATGGAGTGAGGCCATTGGTGTCAAATGGTTATTGAGAAGAGTTTGATTCTTGCGTTTGATTTTGTATTGAATTGATTATGTAAGGGTTGCTTGAACTAAAAACCTTGTTGTTGATTGGGTATTGTTTCAATGTTTGGAACTTTTTGTTTGATTTTAGTTATTATGGTGGATCTAGATTTATATTTTATTCTGAAGGAGCCCGTTTGTGCCCAAAAAGGTTATTGAGAAGATTTTGATCTTGCGATTAATTCTGTAATGAGTTGATTTTGGTAGCTTGAGTGAGTTTGAAGATCTTATCATGTTGTTGCCACACTTACTCTACTCTCGTCGTTTTGTGATTGTGGATTTTATATGTTGAAGTTCTATGTCAGAACTGTGTTGCTTCGTTTTACCCTCGTTTGTGGGATTTTGGTTAGTCATTCTCCGGGAGCTTCCAGGGGAGGGGAAATAATATATTACCTCTTAATTGGTTTCCATTTTGGTTTATTGAATGGTTTCTCTTATGCTCATTTGATTTTGGTGGGTTAAGCCTTGCACTTGAAAAGTGGCTTTCTTTACTATAAAGTTCTAGCATGGGATGGTGCATGTCTCACGTGGTGAGTGATATTTCATTTGGTTTTGATATCTTGTGCAAGTGGGCTTTCCCATTTGTGATTTTGAGATTGTGTTGCTGGTAAGGGGGAGTGGCTCGCAATGAGGGTCTAGACCCAAAGTGGCTAGTCCAGGGTAATGCATTGGGAGTTTAATTAAGTGATAACCTAATTAATTGATTAAGGGGTTAGGTAGTATCTCACATTAATTCAGATAATACAACCTCACTCATGGGCCCAAGTGCTCGTTTAGGCTTTGGATGAGTGGGAAGGCATGGAATGGCAAGATCAACTGCCTTGCCTCTGCATAGTAATTTTGCAAGGTAATTTGATCTCGCATAGTGGCATGGGGGTTCGGCGGCCGGTAGAGCTGGCCAAGGTGATCTGGTAGCCTAGGAAGGATACGTCAAGGTAACCCATATCACCTATGTGATGACACTCCATCCTTTAGCAACATGGAATTTTTTGTTGGTTCCCCTTCATGTTCTTGTACCTCTAGAAGTGATTGTATCTTATGTTGTTGAGGCAATTGGTTTTTGGTGTTGTTGATGAAGCCTCCAAGTTCTATCTTTTAGTGTTGCATACATGCCTCATGACAACTTGATTGATGTTAATGAAAGGCGCCCTTGATATTTATTATTGGTTGATATTGCGATTTCATTTGAAGGCTTTGGATCCTATTGTTGTCGGCACCTCTTATGGTTATTTAGTGTTGATCTATAATATTGGCAATTGGTTTTATTGGATTTTTCATTATTTTTGTTGTGAATATATGATGGAAATGTTATGGGTTGTTATCTTATGTTGTTGTTATCCTTGTTGTGGAGTCTGGTTTGCTATTGGTTCATTTGACTATTTTGGTTGAGGAATGGGAATCTTTCTTGTCAACTCCTAGCACGGGGGGTGGTCTTTCGGGTCCACATGGTTGGGTGGAACGTGCTATGCACCCCATTGGGTCCCCAACCAAGGATCGAGATGTGCAGATTGTGCCACTTGCGGCGACTCCAGAATTGTACCCGAGTTGGAGTCGGTCTTCTCACTTGTATTCACCTTTTCAGTTGTATTATTTTGTCTTATTGTATTATTCTTGTTCATGTTGGGGAACACTTTTGTATTACTATAACTCTTGTACAATGTAACTTTTATTATCATTGTAACGAATGTAACCTTTTTCCTTAATTTATGATCTCTGATGGATGCTTGTCATTCACGAAATGTATATAGATACTTGGTACTACTATGTGTTATCATTTCATAGTATGGTATCCTTAATGGTGTTGTATCTGTGGAAATATTTATAATTATGTTCATAGATGTGATAGATGGTTTTATTTTTATTATGTTGTGGATGTTTGATCAACGATTAGTAATTTTATGTAATGGTTAAGTAGAATACTCGTAGTTCGTTAATCATTTTCATGGTATGGGTTTACGTTTAGTAATACTATCACGTGTACCCCAAAGGATGTGGTATATGATGTATATGTATAACTGCATTATATGTGTTGGTTGTCAATGTTCATTATGTGTTATGTTTCACTTTAAAAAAAAAGAATTATTGTGCTTTTATTGTGAGTTCTTGTTGTCCTTTGGGGTTGGCATGGCAGGGTGTTACACATATTGATACAAGACAACCAATCTATGTAACAATTTCCTTATCAATTCTACATTCTTAATTTTTTTGCAATCCTTATGGACCAATGAGCAACATTTAGGAACATCCTTTGTTGAAGAGGTAAGCTCCACATCGTCATTAAAAATCTCAGGCAAGTCTTCTCTATTTCTATATAATATCTAATTCCAAGAAATTTAGCTTGAATTCCCAATTAACTTTGTGGCCTTATAGCCATTTTGCATAGATTATTGCTACCCATTGCATGTACAAGTTCTATTTAATGTGGATTTACTACCAAAGAATGTAGCTCAAATTTTTAATTCACAAGTGAACTCTTACATACACTGCTTGACTTGTATGAATATGCTTAATGTGGGTTTTCTATTATCTTTCATTAACCTATGATTCTTATGCAAAATATGATAATGAATAGTCTACCATAGGGAAGTGAAAAAAGAGTATCATGAAGAACAATTTGTTATGGGGAACTTGAAAAGAGGTGGAGGCAACAATTTTTACAATAGTTTTCTATCAAACCAACACCACAATGGCTCTTTTGACATTGCAACCTAATCAATATATTTTCTCACACATTTCACAGTATACTTTGCCATACATATATATATACACACACACACATATATATACATACACACACACACACATATGTATATATACATATATATATACACACATACATATATATACACATACATATATATACATATATATACACATACATATATATACATATATATATACATACATATATTCTAAATTTGAGATCCATTATTTGGCACTAAATATTATAGACAAATAAGATGATCAAAACCCAACATTAAATAGAACTTTTAAACAAGAGGAAAGAATATCATTAAATATATTGATACAACACAAGAAATCTATGTAACAATTGGCTTATCAATTCTAAATTGGAGCCACATTATCTGGCACTAAATATTATAGACAAACAGGGAAACTATAAAAGAACTGTTACAAAAACATACATACATACATATATACATATATATATATATACATATATACATATACAAATTATTATATTCATACACTCACACACACAAACACACACACACACACTCACATATATATATTTACATATACATACATATATATATTTATATGTATACATGTATATATGTATATATGTATATATCTATACAAATCAGATTCTAGAGCACAACAGTTTTAAAACCCTCCAATCTGCTATAAAACAGACACAGAGCAAGTGATTCATACAGTACTCTACTATCAAACCAACACAACAATGCCTCTTTTGACAATGCAACTTAATCAATATATTTTCTTGCACATTTCAGAGTATGCTTTCCAATACATACATATATACATACATATACATACATATATATATATATACATATACATATACATACATACATATATATATATACATATATATTCATATATATATATATATATATTCATATATATATATATACATATATAGACACATATATACTCTGTGCATCTTTGGTGTTATACACATTTTGTACAATCAGTTCCTTGGTATCTTTCTAATTGATTTAACTTCAAATCCTTACAAAGAGGATGGTCTAGATTATGAACGGTATGTGGAAATCAATGCTTCAAAACACACATAGATACATATACACATATATATATTGAAGACAAATAGAGAAATTGTATAACATAGACGACAATAACACTTAAGAGCCACTAAACTAATATAGACAAAATTTAATTAAAGAACAAACAAAGCATACATATAATTAGCTTGAATGTACATATGCATATACATATTTGAATATCTATATGTAAATGTATATATGCATATGCAATGCATTTTTGGTGGAGAGTGTAACGAATGGAAGGTACGATGCATTTTTTCCCTCAGAGAGTGTAATGTTGCTACTGCTTTTGCGTATGCATTGTTCCTTCCTTTGTTGCACCCTCTGTCTAAAAGAGCTTCACTTTTTTTGATTGCATATGCATATATACATATACATATGCATATGCATATGCATATGTATATAAATATATGCATACACAAATCAAAAATTTCTATAAAGTGTAACAACAAATTCGTAGATCTAAGATTGAGTGTAAATGATGAACAAACTAACCATGAATCTAGAAAAGGCCCAATAAAATTACCCGCAGTAAAAAGGAAGAAAGTAACACACATACGAAACTGGTGCCTGAGGGTTGTCTAGTAGCCTAGGGAGAGCTAGAGTCCATTATGGGGAACTGAAAAAGAGAATATCATGAAGAAAAGTTTGTTATGGCTAACTTCAAATAGATGTGGAAGAATGAATATCATGAAACATATTGATATAAGACATATAACGTGTTCCATATAAATAAATAACCACAACAATTAACACTTTATTGTAAGTAGCTTCAAGCAAATCATGGAAAAAGAAATCCATGAAACATATTGGTGCAAGATAAGCAGTCTATGAAACATTTGTAAGAGATGTTAGAGAAAAAAATAAGGAGCAAACGTAACTAACAGATGAATGGAAAAAGAATATCATGAAAAAAATATGGAGAATAGAAGAGGGAAATAACCTGTACAAAATGCTATAAAACCAACACCACAATGGGTTTTTCAACAATGCAAATTAATCAAAGTATACTTTCCCACACTACAACATTCAATATTGCATTTAATTCATTTTCCCACATTTACTTCACCCACTTCCATCGTACAACAACAAAATACATTAAACCTCATGCAAGAAACACTTACCATTCAACTTTTTGTGTAAGGACACAAAATCCACCACCGCCAACCCACGTAATTACCAAGCTCCACGTCACAACATGAAACCCGATGAAGTCATCGCCAGATGGGACATCTCTAATGCTAGAAAATCCAATTCATGGCTGGGCTGATGAAAATCTCAGTGAAAACTTCAAACAAATAGCCTATCGACTGGGACATCTTCGACACTACCTATGATTCTTAAGTGTTTTTCTAATATTCTTTTTACAATTTCCCTATTTTGTCTATAATATTTAGTGGGAAATAATGTAGCTTGAATTTTGAATTGACAAGCCAAGTGTTACATAGAATTTGTTGTTACAACTTGTCTAGACAATGATAGAATTTCTAGTAAGTAGGAATATGCTACAAACTCAAATCTATACATGCATTTCACTGACCTATTAGAAAAAAACTTAACAATCAGAGGAAAATGAGAGATGTTTCAAAACCCACATTAAATATAACATTAAAATATGGAGAATAGAACATGCAAAGTATGATAATGAATAGTTTGGTATGGGGAACTAAAAAAAATAATATCATGAAGAATAGTTTATTATGGGGAAGTTCAAATAGTTGAGAAAAAAAAATACCATGAAACATATTGATAGAATAGAAAAATGAAATTGGAAAAGACCTATTAGGAAAACACTTAAGAATCATAGGAAAATGTCAGATGTTCTCAAACCCACATTAAATAGAACTTTAAGATATATGGAGAATAGAAGAGGCAAACTATGATAATGATCAGTTTGTTATGGGGATCTGAAAACAAAAATATCATGAAGAACAATTTGTTGTGGAGAACTTGAAACCAACGAGGGAAAAAGAATATAATGAAACATATTGATATAAGACACAACCATCCCATGTAATTAGCAAGCTCCACTGGCTACATAAATAGACTTGAGCAATTTGTTCCAGGGACCTTCAAGTAGATCAAGGAAAAAGAATATCATGAAACATATTGATACAAGGTTCGAGCTATGTTCTTAATAAATATTGAAGAGAAGTAGAAAAATTGTATAAGAGGTGTTAGAATAACAATTATTTGCTACAATTCATTTTACATGGGTATTTTGCATAAATTATTTGTCTATAATATTTAATGCCAAGCAATGTAGCTCAAATTTACAATTAAGTTTGTGGTGTTATACACATTTTGCATAGATTATTACATCATATAATTATTTTCATAACCTAAAGAAAATATCATGAATAAAATATGGAGAATGGAAGGGGAAAACTATGACAATCAATATTTTGTTATGGGGAACTACGAAAAAAAATCTCTTGAAGAACAACTTGTCATAGGGAAATTCAAAGACATAATAAAAAAATAATATAATGAAACATATTAATACAAGACAGATGAACGGAAAGCCACATTAAATAGAACTCCTAAAGCCAATAGGTAGAAATAATCTATGCAAAATTAGTGTAACCCCATAGACTTTATTGAAAATTTGGCCTATTACCTGGCACTAAATATTGTAGACAAATAGACAAATTGTAAAAGAGCTATTAGAATAACACTTAACAGCCACTAAACTAATTTTATCTCCAATATGCTTATGCTTTCATACTAACCCTCTGCATATATATATGCAATTACTCCTATGTTAATCTACAATCATTCCTATGTTAATGGGTATAATGACAAAGATGCACAGAGATAACGAAAACAATAAACCAAGGGCGATAAAATTACTAACCCTAACCATATTTTTTGATGAAAGAAAGAATATTTAACTACAATTGCTCCTATGGTAATGGGTATAATGCCAAAGATGCATGGAGATAACTACAAACAATAAACGAGGGCCAAAAAAATTACTAACCCTAACCATATATTTTTTATGGAAGAAAGAATATTTAACTATAATTTCTCCACTCATAAAGAGTGATAATCTCTTCGAATTCTCCAAAATGGGTATAACACCAAAGATAGAAACATATAACAAGAAGACATTAACAATAAATTAATCATCTATGCAAAGCACCCATGTAAAATGACTTACAGATTGCGGAGAAAAATAATTTTTGAATCCGTTTATCACGATGTGGACCTTACCTCTTGAACAAATAATGTTCCTAAATGTTGCTCATTGGTCAATAAGGATCGAGAAAAAATTATGAATTTTCCTTCAAACAGATAATGAAATAAGAATATCATGAATAAAATATCTAGAATAGAACATGAAAACTACAATAATTAAGAGTTTGTTATGAGCAACTAGAAAAAAGAATATCATGAAGAACAGTTTGTTACAATGAGATTCAAACACACGAGGAAAAAAGAATATCATGAAGCATACTCATACAACATAGATGAATGCAAAGCCACATTAAATAGAACTCCTAAAGCCAATAGGTAGCAATAATCTATGCAAAATGAGTATAATCCCCACAAAATTCATTGAAAATTCAAGCTACATCACCTGGTAGTAAATATTATAGAAAAATATAGAAATTGTAAAAGAGCTATTAGAATAATGCTGAACAAAAAAAAATTACTAACCCTAACCATACTTTTTTGATGAAAGAAAGATTTAACTACAATTTCTCCACCCGTAAAGAGCGATAATCTCTTTGAAGTCTCCAAAATGGGCATAATTCCAAATATAGAAACATATAACAAGAAGACATTAACAATAAATTAATCAGCTATGCAAAGCACCCATGTAAAAATGAGTATAACCCCACAAACTTCATTGAAAATTCGAGCTACATCACCTAGCACTAAATATTATAGACAAATAGAGAAATTGTAAAAGAGATATTAGAATAACATTGAATAACCACCAAACTAATTTTATCTCCAATATGTTTATGCTTTAATACTAAAACAACAAATGGAGGGAAATAAAATTACTAACCCTAACCATATTTTTTGACAAAAGAAAGAAAATTTAACTACAATTGCTCCTATGGTAATCGGTGCAATTCCAAAGATACACATAGATAACTACAAACAATAAACAAAAGATGCACAGAGATAACTAAAACAATAAACCAAGGGCGAAAAAAATTTGCTCCTATCTTAATTTTCAATTGATCCTATGTTAATTGGAATAACACCAAAGATGCACAAAGATAACTAAAACAATAAACCAATAGCAAAAAAATTACTAACCCTAACCATATTTTTTGATGAAAGAAAGAAGATTTAACTACAATTACTCCATCCATACAAAGCGATAATCTCTTTCAAATCTCCAAAATGGGTATAATGCCAAAGATAGAAACATATTACAAGAAGACATGAACAATAAGTTAATCATCTATGCAAAATACCCATGTAAAATAACTTACAAATTCTAGAGAATAACAGTTTTCAATCTGGCATAAAACGGTTCAAAAGCTGTCAATTTTTGGAATAGTTTGCTATCAAACCAGCCATGGAGTCGAAGGAGATGATTTTTACAATAGTATACTATGAAACCCACACCACAATGGTTGTTTTGATAATGCAACATAATAAAATTATACTTTCCCACACTGCAACATTCAATATTGCATTTACTTCATTCACTCGCATTTACTTTGTCTACCCCCATCATAAAACAATGACAGAATGCATTAAACCTCATGAGTAGACACTTACCATTGAACTTCCATGTATCGAGGACACCAACTCCACCACTACCAACCCACGTAATTACCAAGCTCCACATCCCCACAAAAAAACCCAATCAAGTTGTTGCTAGTCAGGACATCTCCGACTTTGGAAAATCCAATTCACGACTAGGCTAACAGAAATCTTGGCAAAAACTTCAAACAAATATCCTATCGACTAAAAATAAGGCAAAGAAGGAGGAACTCTTAGGCCAAGGTCCACTTATGAAGGATGAAATAGGGTTCTATCACATAGAATGACATTCAAATTTTGATCTGGTAACACACACAATGGGGAAAACACCAATGTGGGTAAGGCTATATAATTTTCTCTCTAAATATTTGAATGATGAAACTCTTAATTTAATTTTAGATTTATTGGGAACTTTGATAAAATCATAAGAAACTTTCAAGAGGGTGAATTTGGGGTATATATAAGAATATTTATAGAGCTATACCCAAGAGAAGCCCTTTTAGATGAGTTGGAGATAATAATAGAAATGGGAAGATGAAAATAAAGGATTTCCATCAACACCTTCCCACCACTTGTAAAAAATTTCATAAGAAATACCATCAAGAAGAAGAATGCCCAAGAAGGAAAAAATAAGAGCTAAGGAATAGAATTTGTCACCTAAGGTGGAAGGTAATGTTACTGAAATGATAGTGGAAAAGATAGAAGTTATTCCAAATCAAATCTAGAAGGAAAAATCATTCAAGGAAAAACTTCCCCTAAATGTGAAAGTAGAAAAAACCATCAATTATAAAATAAATGACAAAATGTCAAACTTTAAAATTTCATGTGACCTATTTGGAATTACCAATAATTATAGATTGAATAATAAAGAAACACAAGAATAAACCCTAGAAGTTGTGGAAAATTAAAAGAAAATTTTGGAAAAATTAATTCAAATAGAGGAAGGGGAGATAAAATAAGAGGAAGGTGATAATTTTTGGTTCAAACCAAATTCAGATGGAGAAGAGGCTTTGGGGGCATTTTGAATTTCAAGAAAGTTAGGTATAAGAGAAAAATAATCTATAAAAAGGATCATTGAATTATGGTGAAGGGAGGAAAAATAGAAGAAAAAATAACAAGGAGAAGATGAGTCGGGATGGGGATGTGGAGGGACAACTTTATAAATGGAACATATGATGAGAAAAGTGAAATTTTTGAGTATGGAAGTAGCCAAATCATAAGATGCTTTGAGTGGCCTTGCTATTTTTTGGAAGCATCATATTGTGAAGGTGGAGAAGTTGGTAGAATAAACATATTGGTAGGGCTTCAAGCTAAGAAGTCTTAATGAGGATTTATAATTTCTTTTAATTAATGTGTACAGGTTGATATCCCCTCAAGGAAAGAAGCAACTATGGATAGAATTGGAATAATTTTTTGAAGAATACCCAAATGAGATGTATCTTTTTTGAGACTTCAATGCAATACTCCACATTAGTAACAAATTGGGTGGTTTTTGAAGTAGACCCTAATCACAAATAAATTTTATAGGCTTTATGGAAAAAATCTATTTGGCACAAATACCAATGGAAAATGGAACATTTACATGGACCAACATAAGGTTGGGATTCAACAATATATCAAGAAAGCTGGCTAGATTCTTATGGTGGGGATATCTAGGAAAATTCCCACACAACTTAGAAAGCATTACAATATCACACTACAGATCATATAACTTTCCATTTCAAATATAAATTGGAAAAGACAAGCAGGCAAAGAGATTTCTTTTCAAGTTTGAGAATATGTGGATGAAGGATCCTGCATTCTTATAACTTACCAAACATTGGTGGGAAGAGAGAGTGTAGGATGGTACTAATATGTTTGGTGTTGTAGCCAGGTTAAAATATGTTAAAAAGTAGCTATTAATGTGGAATCAAGATCATTTAAAAAATATTTTAAAAACCAAAAAAAAAATAGAGAAGTTGTAGGAGTTGATTGAGGAAGTATATTGGAGATAGAAGTTAAGAGAAGTTTGGATAAAATATGAAGATATGAATACTAAATTATTTCAAAACTCAACCAAAACCTACTGCCATCAAAACAAAATAATATTAATAAGGATAATGGATGGATCAGTAAGTGGGAAACTAGATATAATCAAAAGAGAGGTAGTGAAATACTTCAAGAATTTTTTGAACAATAAGGATGGTTCAAGCCTGAAATGTAATAATCTTTTTGTGGAATGCATTCCTCAAATGGTAACAGAAGCTCAAAATAAGATGCTCATTGATGAATTCACTAAAGTAGGGATAAAATTAGCAACTATGCAACTTCATCCTGATAAGGCACCAAGACTAGATGAGTTCCCAGAAAGATTCTATCACAAATTCTACGATATTCTTGTGAAATATTTATTCAAAGATATAGAGGACTCAAGAAGGGAAAGGAAGTTACTAAAGTAAATTAACAACACCTTTATTTCTCTAATCCCAAAAAAATAATAGGAAACATCCATGGATGATTTTTTCCCCATATTTTTATGCAATACCATATACACAATCCTCGCCAAAGAAGTGGAAAATAGATTAAAAAAGATACTACCAAAAAATATTATAGAGGAACAAATAGCTTTCATTCCAAGAAGGTGAATAATGGATGGAGTTATTATTTCCTAAGAGGCTATCCACTTGACACAAAAGAATGGGAAACATCATATGTTGATCATGATAGATATGAAAAAAACTTATAATAATGTTGATTGGAGATTTATGTCAAAAGGTTGAGAGGCTTTTAGTTTTAGCATAGACTGGACCAACTTGATTTCCAACTTCATAGCAAGTCCTAGGTTTTTAGTCTTGGTAAATGGGTCTTCAAAAGGTTTTTTAAAGTATTTTTGGGATTAAGAAAACGCAATATGATGTCTCCATTCCTCTTTTTCACTATGGTAGATGCACTTGGAAGGGCCTTGAATGAGAATTAGAGGAAAGGAAGTATGGAGGGGATCTAGACTATAAAAAACTTTCCTTCAGTTTCTCATCAACAATTTTTTGATGATACCATGCTATTTAGAATGGCTAAAATGAAAGAAGAATGACTAAAATGAAAGAAGAATTGCACGTTAAGGAGATTTTGGGATCATACTCACTGGCATGAGGTCAAGAAATCAATGTGCAAAATAATGAAATTTTATTTCTCTCAACATGTTAAAGAAAAAATAGAAAATTCTAAAGATTCTAAAATTCAAAAAAGGATAGCTCCCAAGTATATTTCTATGTTTTTCTCTAGCTAAAGGAATAAGCTCAAGCAAACGTTAGAATTTTCTATTGAAAAAGATGAATTTCAAGGTGGCTTCCTAAAAGGGTAGATGGTTATCTTGTGAAGGGAGAATACTAATGTTGAAAGTAGTATTATTATCTCTTCCAATGTATGTAATTTGTTGGGAATTGCTCTACTCATGGGGTAAACTCACAATAGTGGGTTACAATTTTTTGAACGAAGAATAATTGGAAATGCTCATCAAAAAAATTGAAATGGTTTACCCCTTCTAATGAAGGGGGTTCGAATGAACCACCCCCCTTCTAATGAACCCCCCCTTCTAATGAACCCCGCTCCCTTCTAATGAACCCCCTTTTGCACCATATAAGGGGGGTTCAAATGAATGAACCCACCTTCTAATGAACAAATGAACCCCTTTTTCTAATGAACCCCCTTCCTTCCCCTCCACCATTTCAAAATTTATGCATTTTTTTGACTATCGAAGCTTGGGAAGGAGGTGCAAATGGAGTCAACTTGATAAACCAAATTGGATGATTGTAGTGATCGAAACGTGCTTTCTAGCAACTGTAAATTTAATATATTTTGTTTTTATTTTATATTTTATTTTTTAGTTTGACTGTACATAGGTTTTTTATCGAATGTCAAGTTCGATGAAAAATCATTGTGGAAAAATAGTAAATTTGAGGAAAAAAAATTTGAAAAATATATATCCACTAGGTATTGATGTCCTCGTTCTAACAAAAAAAGAAAAATTGAATTTCAATACATACCAAAAAAGTTATGCGTGCCAAGTGCACCTATGTCTAAATTATAAATGTTTTGACTTCAAAACTTAATTTAAAGAAAATTATTGAACAAAATGCTATGAAACAAAATGAAAGCCCTAGATACTTGTGTTACCAACCTAAATTCAAAAGAATTATAGTTTTATCCTTTGTAGAAAAAAAGTTATGCTTGCCGAAGTACACACCACTTTTTAAAAATGTTGTTTACTATTAAAAACTAGTTATCAAGGGAGACACAAAAAAATTACAATTTAATTTCAATTTTTTTCAAAAAAAATACATTTAAAATCTATAGAAAAAATCTCACAAATCACTAGTTTACACCATTTTCAAATTCCTAATAGTTTACCTACTATAAGTGTCAGAAAGTGAAGTTTTCTCTAAAAATGTTGATTTCAATGTCAAGTTTGGCCAAAAAGTGTAACCCATTATTGTGGGATGACCCCATGGGAGTTGAACATAGGCTTAGGAAAAAATGAGAATGTTCTTTTGGAAAGGATCAAAAGAGAAAGAAAAAATGGCTTTGATAGCTTGGGAAAAGGTATGTAAACTAAAAATGAATGGTTGTATTGGGCTAAGGAACCAATTCCCATACAATAAAGCCTTAGGAGAAAATTTATTTTAAAAGATGTTTGCAAACACTAATGCCAAATAGGTAACAATTTTGTAGAATTATTAAGATGATTATGAGACTACTCATATTTTTAGCACAAAAAGACTCCCAAAGAGGTCAACGATTTGAAATTTTATAAAATTATGTAGGATGATCACAAATTATTACTTAACATGGGATATCCATGATGGTAGTGATTCTTTGATCTAGGATGGCCCTTTGAATTGATACCTACCAATAGATAAGGTATTAGTAGTAATTCAAAAAAAAAAAAAAACATCGGTGGGGATCTTGTTTAATGGAGATAGTAGCTAATGAGGAAGTTTATTGGATTTGGAAATTCTTCAATAATTTTGATATACCAATAGAGGAAGTAAACTCTTTGAAAGAAATTTTGGAAGGAAGGAAATTAATTGTAAGACAAAGACAAAATGAATTAAAGTGGAATGGAGCAAAGAATGGCTGCTACAATCCAAAAGATGGATATCACCAATTGGAAAAGAATTCCTCATAGATAAATCTTCCCATACACTTATGTTGGTATAAATATTGCCTCCCAAAGGATGAAGTATTCACATGGGAATCATTGCAAGGTATAATTTTAAGAGTTCATAGATTCCTCAAAATGGGCTTCTAGGGGCCCTCTCATTGTGTTATATCGAAGAATAATGAAGAAAAAGTTGATCAATTTATTAGTGGAATTTTCATTCCCACAAGAATATTCGTGATGGTTTTGTGCCAAATTAGGATAGTATGAGGCATTCCCTAGGGATGTCTTGGGCCTATTCAAATTGGTCAATTTTAAAATTAAATAGCTCCTTTGTGAGTCTATGGATAAATAGACATTTGATTCTTATTTGGGAAGTGTGGAAGGAGAGAAATCAAAGGATTTTTTAAGAAAAGGAAGTGACATTACCTTCCTTTCTAAATAAATTATAAATGAAAATAGTGGAAGTAATGAATAATAGAGTGAAAAATCAAAATAATAGTAAACAGATTTTGGAATTGAATAATACAATGTTGGAGAGCTGGTATGGAGCAACCCTAGTTGAAACTTACCAAGAAAATAAAATAAAATTAATTGATCATATTTTTATTAATTTTTTAGTCTTCACGACCTTTATTTAAAGATATTTGAAATGCATTTAAAAAAAATTTGGGTGGTTATCCAAGGAACTTCAAATTAATGGAAATACAAAGGAAGTCACTTGGATGGGCCCTTAACCTTGGATATCTGAACATTTTCTCATAATTTTTGTTTCAAACTTCTAATTGGAAATTTAAATAGAATTTAATAGACAAGATAATTTACATGGTCATATCACTTAAAATAAGCTTTCCAAATGTATAATTTTAAGTTATTTAATTTACTTATTATATAATTTTTTATTTTCAAGTGAGCATATATTTGGAGTAATCATCAAGGTCTTTATTTCACACATATTAAAATAATGAAAAACATTTTTAAAAAATATGCACTAGGTATTGATGTCCTTATTTCAACAAGAAAATAAGATAATTCATCTACATAACAAAAAAGTTATGTTTTATAGTGTAAATCTATGTCTAAATTACACTCTGAAATCTTACATCAAAAATTTATAAAAAGAATAATAAATTGTGATAAGAAATTATGAAAAAATATCTATTCATTAGATAATGGTGTTATGAATCTATATTTAAAATTTTATAGCTTTATCGTTTCTTAAAAAAAATGTATGGTATAAACATCTTTTTAAAAAATACTATTAACAATTAAAAATAAGTTAATAAAAGTTAAATAACAAAATACATGAATCATTTATTAAATTTAAAAAAAAAAAAAACTAAAATATACACATGAAATCTCAAAATCACTAGTTCACATAATCTTCAAATTCTTAATAGTTTAATTGATTTGTGTGCGAGAAAGTGAAAATATGGTTTATAATCTTAATTTCAATGTCCTATTTTGACAAAAAAGTGAGACAATACTATAAGATCATTCATATAATAGATATGAAGGACAATATAATACTTATAGTTAGTAAACTAAATTCTAATATTATTTTGTTATATGATCACTTTAAAATCTCTAAGTTCAAAAATTTTGATCTTGTGTTTCTAGAGTTAAATAGATGTTTTTGATTAAAAAAGTAGGGATTTTGAAAGGGCCCTTATCCCTTTTACATAGAGAAAGATATAGAAATCAACCCAACAAAATAGGAAGGAACCAATAAACAAAAAGAAGACAAAACAAAACAACAAGTGAAACTATGATAAAACTACCATAAACAGAGCATAACAAAGCATAAAACACTGGACCCAGTCAACTCAAGGTGGTTTAAAAAATTGTTCCAAATATATTTTCTTAATCATTATGCAAGGGTTTTTCTCCACAAATCTTGTCATCTTTTTACAGGGAGAAGAAACAAGTCCACTAACTGGATCAACGAAGCGCTAAGTATCAACAAAGGAGTTTGTTAAAGAGGGACCATTAGACTCTTCTTTTTGAAGCTCTTGAAAGGGAGTGGAATCTTATGCAATAGTAGGTATATTGTCCTTTTCCTTCCAAACAAAGTGTTGTTTCTTATTCCTCGAGAAGGTAAAGGAGGCATCTCCCACTTTACCACAAGACTAGAAAATTACTAGAGATTTTCCATATTCAATCTACTACACCCACCTAAGAAATTATTAAAAATAAATTGAAGGTTAATGAGTTCGTGAAAGTACATGATGAACAATCCTTTTGAAGATGAAAAAACTTCAATAATACAAAATATTTTTTAAATTCTATTTAAAAATAAAATAATTATTTAACTATTGAAATATGAATGCGACAATATACAAATTATTAAACCTTTTTAACTAAATGTATGAAATATAAAACCTTATCTCTATTTATTTTAACAATCAAAATCATTAACTATCTATAAAAAAAATTATACTCTTTCCAATTATATAAATAATCAAACATCTACATACTATATACTATATATAGAGATGGATACCAATCAATTTGCTCTAGCAATTTTTTTTATACACAAGACCTATTTGTAGTTCGCAAACATGTCCAATTCTTGGGGTTGTTGGCTAGAGGGAAGCGACCAATGAAATGCATGAAAAATGCTTGCAAGTGCAAAAGGAATCATACAAAGCCCAAGATTATAGCTCAGGCACATTCTTTGCCCTTACCGAATGGTATTATTCAAAAGTCTCTTCCATGGAGATTAACAGGATTATCGACGAAGTGATCTAGATCAAATTCTAATGGCTTCTCCCACATGTTTGTGAAAGGGAATGAAAAACTTGAAAAACCTTCCAAGAACTAGTATGCACCTTCAATATCTTATGTTTCTTTAAAAAAATCAGATTTCAATCACCCTAATACAAGCACATACTACTATGCCATAAAGTGGAAACATACATAGTTTAAATTCCCATGCATTAAATCTTAGAGAAAAGTTGATTTAGTTCCTGATCTAAGAAAATTTCAATAGCATAATGACATATAAATTAACATTTTAAGAATGAGAAACATAAAGAATAAAAGAAAGATAGAAAGAAGAGAAGAAAACACGATATATGTGGGGAAAACCCTTTCGAGTAAAAAACCCCACCCTCCAAAGTATCAAACCAATGTATTAATTTGCAAAAAATTGGTTACAATACATTTTAGGCTTGTAGCCTTAACATGGACACTACATCTTGCTCTTTTGGAAGAAATCTAACAACATAACCCTGCAATTAAATATTCTCCTCTCAATCAAGCAAAGTCTCATATTTATAGAGTTTACAATGCACAAATTAGACATTTCTAAATCGGATGTCAAAGGCTGGAGATAAACTCAAAACGAAAATAGAAAATTCCTTCATGCACAACTCCTATAAAATCAACTTTTCAACTTGACTCCTCATCAAAAAAAAAAACTGCATGTTGTAGCTCACAAGACAACATGAGAAAACTAGCAACATTTAATATTTAGAAAGTCAATGCTATGGAAAAATAAAAAATTAAGACAACTTCATTTTCCTAACATTCACTCACTTGTAGAACACCTTTGAAGAGTCCATAAGAGTAATAGGATTTAATTGCTAAGAGTTAATCGATGAAAACACATCATCACAACCATAGATGTAATCATGAGAATCTCAAACAATTCTTTCATGCTCCAACCAAGACACCTACAACAACATCTAAGATGTCCACCATCTCAGGCAACAATTCTTGCCATCCTCCAATACAAGCATTAGATCCAACTGATAGCAAAGGCTACATAATACTACCACCACTCCATTGTGCTCACAAGCTATACAAAATCATCAACAACATCAACTTCAAATCCCACAACCCAAACACAACTATGAATTCATCCTCAAGAAAAAAAGATAAACCATCAGCTAGAACAACAACCAAAATAGGTTTCCCTCATCCAATTGATAAATCCACTAGATCAGAAATAACACCCACAACAAATTCTAATCCATCCAATCTACCATACCACAAGGTATCCAAAACATTAGTATAACTTATTCCAACAACATATCTAACCCATAAACTACAAACACAAGCTACTTGTGTCAAACTTATCAATGAAGAACATACTCATCTAGGAACTCCCAATGCATGGGTAGTGTCATCTAAAAATAGGCCATGGCATATCAATCCTACCAATAAACACTTATAATAAAGTGTGGCTAAAAAGTTAAGTCACGTAGTAACAAAGAACAATCACAATGATCTACACATGCAACACAAGATGCTACAATGTCTCTGAAAACATGTCACCATAACTCTCCCAAGTGCACCACACTGAACCATGTTAACATAAACGTCGAGGAAGAAGTGATAGAACAAAGAGAAGACCTATAAATCATATCCCAATCATGTCCTTCTGCCAACACCTCAAAGTTCCAAGTTGTGCCAAGTAATATCTCCTTCACAACCCCAAATAATCCTCAACAACACCCAAAAATCCATTCTCATTAGATCAAACATAACATATATATCATATATCTACATGGATGTAAGATTCTCAAAGAAAATAAAACTACTCCATTTCCCATCTCAAGAAATCAACCCACTACCATCCCCTATGATCATTATAAATGAAAAATTAAACCCAAGGAGATAACCATGCTATCCATCTCTCACAACGAATCTTCCAAAACCATCTAAATGTAGCTCAAAATCCATGTCAAAGAAAGAAAGCATAATTAACCTAAGAGAAACAATGGGAAATACCTCTCAAGTGATAAGCCGCCGAGTAGACCAAGAGTGGGGAATGAGAACACTCCAAGAAATGCAAGCCATCATGACTCCTCCAAGAGAAATCTCCTCAATGGTATTTGTTGAACTCACATCCAACCAAGGTGTAGGATCCTTAGACTTTCTGCTAAAATCTCATCAAGAGTAACCATCTCAACAACACTTCTCTCATCTCAAAATAAATACAACCTCACCTCATTCTCCATGTGTCCATGAGTACCAACAAATAATGATCTCATGCTAAACTACAAATGCATCACTACATTGTCATGAAGTTCTCAAGCATATGACCAATGCACCCAAAACATAGAGAATCATCAGAAATAGGAACTTATCATGACATCATGATCTTACCATCCCCCTTAGAAGATTCTATTCTCCAAGTGAACAAACCAAGGTCTCAAGAGCAATGCAAAAAGAAAAATATCTAATGCACCATCAAGAGTATACCATGAAATACCAACAACATACTCTAAACCAACATCACCTATCAAAGCATTATCGACACCCCAACAAAAGACTCCAAGAGCCCTCCCTAGATTTAAGGTATCACACATCTTCAATCTCATGAAGATGACCATCTCCAAAATAGTGTTCATGCAAATGTGAAAGAACTCTTCTACAACAATAGGATCTAAGAGCTCCTCCTAGTAACATCTGCAACACTGAAGAAGATCATCCATCGCCAAGTGATGAATATAAATCACTACCAAAGATCCCACTAAATAGTGATACCGAGCTCTCCAAGCATCATGACAAACATCTCGTAAATGAAGATCCTCCATGGCTCTAACATAATAAAATGCAAAGTCAACAACATCAAATAATAAGTAGAACCAAGATCTCCAAGTCAAGAAGATAAACAACATGCTACAGGTCCTCGCAACTGACTATCTAGGTAATCAACACCATCGTCTCATCCCAATTTAACATATACCAATGGAAAAATGACCACAGACAAGGTCAACTAATGAAATTTGCACCATCACTAAAAAAATCTCATGGATATAGATAGTCCACATTTGAGTCATTGATGCAGAGCAAGGTGATATAGGCCACAAGAAATCAGATTCAATAGGTCCTCAAACTTGCAAACTCCTTATGGAGTGGGTTCCTTCACAAATTCACCTACTTGCTTATAGGTCAATAGACACACTTATTCAACTATATCTTTTCGAGAAGGTCATTTAGGGACTTGACTCAATCAATTTTAGAGACCCATTTGTCTCTCATTCAACATGTCAACCTATTGCAATAGGTTGTTTTGGAACATCTTGCACAAAACTATCCTCCAATGTTGTTTCCAGGCCAAATTAGGGCTCTTTTCCAAAGGAGGTACTCAAAATCCTTCTCAAAAAACTTGAAACACTTCACCAACAACATAAACCAGTCACAAAACTCATAATTCCACCATTAGATTCTTCATATCACTCCAATTTTTTGTTGTCCCAAGAAAAAACTAGTATTTTCAAGCCTAGCACTAAAACTTCCTAGACTAGAGCATGTGCTAAAAACCTCCAAACACTATCACCTTGCCCTACAACTAAGAAAATATGAAAAAAAAAATCTAAAAGGCCCATTCCACCAACCTACATAATTTTTCTATGGTGGAATGGCCTAATTTGCCATGTTTTTTATCAAAACCCTAGATACCCTAGCAAATTGTGCAACCTTTAGAAAATTGACTTAATCTCCTACAAAACTAAATGAAAATAACTCTAAATGGATTCAAAAGAAAGATAATTTGATTCCACAACTTATCCCATAGATTTCACATTGATATCTGACTGTACAGAGCCGTACAAAGTCTAAAAGAACAAAAGAACACAAAAAATCACACAAAAACAGAGCAAAAGTGCTTTATTTCTCCAAATCTTCAAGCAACCAACCTACCTCAATGATGATAGAGGAATTATATCATGTTTTTCAATAGATACCAATGGCCTTCAACCAAATTTTGAAAAGTTGACAATTCATTTTCCAACTAACACCAAAAAATGACAAAATGCATAGTGTAACATTTGTAGAGTTGCAACATTATTGACACTTTTTAGTTTCAACACCACTAGGACCCTAAATGACTTAACTTACGACAAAAATTGGTCAAATTGACCTTATTATCAACATGAAATGAATCAACCCTATCCTAGACTCCAAAATGCATAAGAAAACCAAAATTTGCAAGGGTGCTCTTGCACCATTAAACCGAGGAGGAAAATATTTCATCCTCTTGGTGAAATGAGTGTTGGAATCAAGCAACACTGAGAGCGGGGGTGAATCAGTGTTGTGCAATTTTTAAATTTATTAATCTAATCATTAAAGTGCTGATAACATTCAACCAAAATAAAGATGCATGCACATAAGACAAACAACCACAACACCATAACACAAGGATTTTTTACGTGGAAACCCTGTTAGGGGAAAAACCATAGTGGAGGTAAATCCACAATATTTTTTTGAGTATACTCAAAAGAAAAGATTACAAAATGAGAATGCACTTGCATTCAAGCACACTACCTAGAGAACACTTCTCAAAGAAAACTGAAAGGCTTATTGCCTTACAAGAGTTTGGAATACTTCCAATAATTTGAACTAATAAAGTAGCATCTACAAATGCTTGATTACAGTTTTGGTTAGGCTCAACAATCAAATTCTGGACCTTCTAGCTGATTATACTCTTCTTCTCTGTTATGTTTTAATTCACACCAAAAATCCTTAATGCACAAGTGAAACTATGCATAATCGCTCTACTAACCTTCTAACATTTGCAATATACATCAACTCACATTGAAAACTCACCAAAATGATATAATCGATCACTTATATATATCTGCCACCAAGAATTCAATCGCTACATGTCGGCTTCAACAAAATAAGAAATATTCACAAATAGTCGACTCAAATCATCCATAATATTCAATGGGCATCCACAAAAGTCGTCCACAACATAGTGAGGACCCAAACCAAAAAGTTCAAACACAAAAATACTTAAACAATAACTCCTCAAATATCTGTGACACACTATATTCACCAAGTCGGCCTCCAAATACCGATGAATAGAAAATTACTTCACCGAACCTTCTAACTTCCACCCAAATTGATACAAGGCACCAAGATTTACATAGAACACATTATGCATTGAACAATACTCCCTAAGATCCACAACACAAAATAATAATAAAAAATTTGCATATGAATCGAAGAACATGAAATTGGTGGATGCTCTATTCTAGCTTAACAAATAATCATTGATCTTCAATTTGTCTGCCGGTATGAGAAAAATGCAACGTGCAGATTGACTAGATGAAAATGGCTGCCATCAATGAAAACACCATAAAGCATGTGCAGTTTCTCTTGCCAACAATCTCCCCCTTTGGAATTGATGGAAACACTTAGTGAAAAATGACTAAGTGTCAGATCAGTACCAACAAAAATACGGTGCCACCCAAAACTCCAAAAAGATCTTCATCCACAACTCAAAACTAAAACTCCCACTTTGATGAACATAAAATTTTCACTGTTCTATTATCCCCCTTTGACATCAATGGAAAATATGGGGAATCTGCATACAAAACTCCTATAAACAAACAAAAACTTCAAACTTCATATGTACAAACTTTGTTTCAAACAACTTACACAAACTTGAAAATATCTACAAAATTTGTCTTTAACAGGTTCAAGCTTGTGTCCCAACACTTCTTGAGACTTTCCAAAATAGTTATGTGACCACAGAGTAAATAATATTACACTTCTTTAGATTCAAGGCTCACTGGGTCACTAAGCACCATAGCATCATGTGCTTCTTTCAAAGCATTCAACATGGTTTCCATCTTTGGACCAATTATCCCTCTTAGTTCACCAACTCTTTGCACAACTTTGTCATTATCATGCTTCAAAATATTTATTTTTTCAAGTAAGGATATAACTTGACCTTCTTGCTCTCCAACAGAAACAGTTAAAGGATCAAAAGCATCAGAAATGGCAGCTAACTCTTTCTCTTGATCCTTAACCTTCTTCTCATTTTCCTTAGTAAGTTTTGACAAAGACAAACACAACTTATAAATCCTTCCACCATCTAGAAATGCACTTTGAACATTTTTCACACAGGTAGCTAATAGAGATTTGTCATTAGCTATCAATACTTTCAACCTACTAATCTGTCTGACATCAAATTCTTTCTGAACTTTGACCAAAGCTAACTTCTCAAGTGACTCAAAATGAGTACTTACCAAATTTATAAGTTTCTTCATCTCATCGGAGGAAGAACCAAATAGATCCTTAACATAAGTAGGCATGATCTTCTCCAAAATGCTAGATTGCAGGTTCAATAGCTCAATGTCCTCAATGTGAGACTTTTGAATTTCTTCCCTAGCCTTAGCTTGTGAAAATGATGCGACTTTCATTTTCTGAATTGGGGACAAGGTAGACAAATGAATAGGAGCATCTCCCAACTCAAGATCAAATTCTTCCTTTTGCTCTTCTAGAAACTTGTTCACTACCTCTGCAATGTCTCTCGCTTCTACTGGAACTCCCTTAACTTCAAACTTCTTTTCCTCAACTACTAAACTTCCACAGCCACAATTTTTTTCTTGTCATTTGCAGGTTCAATTTCTTCAACTGATATCTCCTTTTCTTCAACCAACACAATTTTAGGAGTTTCAATCTGCATAGCTTCTTCTGTATTATGTACATCAGGAGGAATCTGAGTGTCCTCAACTATAACCTCTTCATTTACCAGACCAGATGAAATATATTCCACATGATCTTCATTTGAAACAACATCAATTCTGTTCTTTAATAGAACTTTCTTCAGAATGCTTTTAGTTTCTTTTTCTACTTCTTCAGTCTTACCCAACATAAGCTTGTTTATTCTTGTTTTTCTTTTGAACTCTCTTTTTGCTTCTTTTAGGATTGACTTCGTTTCTTCAATAGAAATTACCAGACTTAGATTTGTAAGAATCCATTCTCTCAGCTGCTCCTCTTCAGTTCTAGCACTAACTCTCTTCATCTCCAAAATTTCATACAATTCCTTAGGCAACTGTGCCATTATCTCAACAAGAGTCATATTGAAATTGTTCAAATATTTCATTGTATCCTCCTCAAGGAATCTTTGACCAACAGTATCAAAGGTACCATACACTTCACACAGGGGGTTAAGATTTCCATCCTTAATTATACCTCTTTCAACTTCCTTTACTAACATACCTAGTTTTTCAGGCTTCATCTTCTTCTTTGCTTTCTCCTCTTCACCAGAGGAATTGATTGTTGTTGCTACAGGGGTGCTCATATGATTTATTTCTCTAACTTCTTCATTAGATTATGTCTCTTCATCATCTGAAATAGTTGTATACACTCTTGTGCTCTTATCCTTCTTCCTTTTACCAGATTCCTTAGCTTGATCTTTTGCAAGGGCTGACTTCTTTGCATGACCGGATAGGGGTACTGAGCTCCTTGTTGATCTAGTTTGAGCAGAGGATGCTTCTAGACTAGAAGATTCAGTTTTAGCAGGCTCTTTTCCTTCTGGCTTCTCTTATAGCTTTTGTAGGTATTCCCATGCTTTGTGTGAAGAATTCCACTTCTTTCCTCACTCTCTGGACTATCATTGGTTTCTTCAATTGCTCATGGACTTGCATATTTTTCTCTGCATATTTTCCAAACCTTTCTTCAGATGGATTGAAAGGCTTACTCAACAGATGTGTGTATAGCTCCAAGATTCTTTCCTCAACTTCATAACCAATTGGAATAATCCAGACGGTTCTAGGTTCTATTGCTTCCATCAAGCACTGATCAATATCCATCATAAAACAAATTATATCCTTATACTTTTCCACAATAGAAGTGGGAACTCTTTCCCTTGCTTGAATTTCATTCTAAAAGTTTTTGAGATATCCCCATATTGCAATTTTTTTGGCTTGCAAATCACCAAGTCTGAATAACATGTCTCTAATCTAAACAACAACAGGATTATCGCTTTGCCAATGTACTTTCCCAACTCCTAAAACTTCATCCATGAAATAATAGAACATAGCAACAAATCACCGTATTTAAAGGAATTCTTCTTGTCTTTCTTAATCTTACCAAGATTTTCCATAAGCTGACTTCGAAGCAATTCACATAAATCATACTCTGCATTCTCCTTTACCATTTGATAGGTTGCATATATGGTTGTATCAGATATAGAATTTTCTCGACTAGAGTGATATATCTTATAACCAATGACCATCAAGGAAAATTTCATTCCTACATCAATGATTTTGTCAATTTCCATTGCTCTTCTATCAAATACAGAACCAATTGCATTAGTGACTATTTAATTTTTCACAGATTTCAAAATCGACAGTCCACCAGAGGAATTTAAACCTATAACAAAACTTATAGCCTCTTTTGTAATCTTGAAGGGTTGATTCAACCACATGAATTCAGAGTGAACTCGACTCAAGATGTACCAAACCCATTGTTTTTCATCAAGCAGGAGAAATTTCATAATCTGCATGAATTTATTTTCCTCTAGGGTTCTGAATTCGGTCTTAACAAAAAAATCCTCTCAAACAATGTGTTTGGAATATAAATTTAGCAACTGCAAGCTTCCTAACTCCTCAATATTGGCATGAATGTATGCCCTAATATCTTCAATATGAAAAACATTGTACGAAACAAACGAAAATACACCTAAGGGCTTGGTCTCAACATACTTGAAAGGATGCCACTTGAACTTCGAATGGGGTCTATCCTTGACTTCAACTACCAATGGAGTAGCCATTTTCACAAATTCACAGGTTTACAAGTTTTCCTGAAAAATACCTTTTAGCTGGATTAGGATTTGAACTTTGAATCACCTTCACACTTGAATTCTCTCCAAATTTTGGCAAAGTTTGCTTTAGATCTCTTCAAACTTCTTCTTCTCAAAATGAAAAGTGACAAATGAAGGATATAAATGACCTTTTATCATTTGCACACCTAACCTTTTCGACACAATAAATTCTTTTTCCCTAACACATCTAGATACCCTTTTTCCATACACTGTAAAAGATAACTCTTATGCGGACCTTCAATTCTGCATAAATAGTCTCTTCCATTGTTTAATAGCATCTATAGATCATCAATACAATAGTTGCACTCATCCACATCTTGATGTTGATTCCCTATAGGGGGTTTGAAATATTTTCTTAACAGTTCCCCCTAGGCCAGAGGCCTTAACCTAATTCCCAGAGGAATTACCAAAAGCTGATTCTAGTGTTGGCTCATTTCCTGCAACAGAGGGAATCTTCTTCACCCACATCTTCTTCATCTACTTCCTGATCTGATCTGTAGTAACTTTTTCCTTTTCCTTTTTCATCCTTCTACATGTTTCTTTTCTGATTTATTAGACCTCTTCTAAAGAATCTAGCAATATGACCAGTTTTGTTGCAATTGTAGCACACCACATTTCTTTGTCCAGACTAGTTGTTCCATTGTCTTTCTCTTGATCTACACTAGTTATCAATATGGACAAATCTATTGCATGTATAACATCTAACATTCCTATAAAAGTTATTCATCACATTTCTGCATTCATTTGACTTATAACCATACTTGTTACAATTAAAGCACTCACCAGAGAATGATGGACCACTTGAATTCATTGTACTTCTGCATTGAGCTGCCATATGACAAAATTTATTGCAAACATAGAAATTACCATTAAACCTTTGAGCATTTGGTTGTCTTACTGGATACCTTCTAGTGTCGTTCATATGATTTCCTTGTCTAAACCTCCTTTGTCCATATTTCCTTTGTTCAGATCTGGAACTTTCTCCTTCTTCATATCCATGACCTAGCTTGTCACCATCAATCCTCTAAATTTTTATCACATCATCAAGCTTGGCTGAGCTAATCTTGAACTTTTCTGTGAATTCATTTTTTGTAGTAAGTTCATCTCTGAGATTAACAATGTGCTTTTCAAGCTCTTCCTCATTATGTTTGGATTGCTCCAACTCAAGTTCCAACTGAATGAAGCTATCAATAGTTCAGATGCATTCTTCATATTTCTCCTTCAAGGATTGGGAAATATTTTCTTCATTCTTCTTCTTGTCTTCAATCTCCTTAGTCATCCTCATCATAATAGATTCCATCTCATGCTTTTGAACTACATTATCTATGGAAAGCTTTTCACATTCTTCTGTCTCTTCCTTTAGGGTTTGACTCAGTTGTTCATCTGCAATGTGTTTACTGTCTTCTTGCTTGATCTAATCATAGAGTTCCCTTCTCTTCTCTCTAGACTTGTTGATTTTTTCTTTTAGTGACTCAATGAATCTCTAAGCATTCATGAGATTTTCTTGTAATTCCCGTACTTTAGAATTTTCCTGATCAAGATCATCTAGGGCCACCATAAGTTGTTGTTGAAGACTACATGAATCCATTGAAACACTTTCCAAGATCTTCCCCAAGGTTTCAAGCTTCCTCCGAGGAACTAAGATCTGATACCAATTGTTGGAATCAAGCAACACTGAGAGGGGGGTGAATCAGTGTTGTGCAATTTTTAACTTTATTAATCTAATCATTAAAGTGCTGATAACATTGAACCAAAATAAAGATGCATGGACATAAGGAAAACAACCACAACACCATAACACAAGGATTTTTTACATGGAAACCTTGTTAGGGGAAAAACCATGGTGGAGGTCAATCCCAATATTGTTTTGAGTATAATCAAAAGAAAAGATTACAAAATGAGAATGCACTTGCATTCAGGCACACTACCTAGAGCTCACTGCTCAAAGAAAACTGAAAGGCTTACTGTCTTACAAAAGTTTGGAATACTTCCAAGAATTTGAACTAATAAAGTAGCATCTACAAATTCCTGATTACAGTTCTTGTTAGGATCAACAATCAAATTCTAGACATTCTAACTGATTCTTCTCTTCAGCTATATTCTACTTCAATTCACACCAAAAATCCTTAATGTACAAGTGAAATTGTTCATAATCGATCTACTAACCTTTTGACATTCATAACATACATCAACTCACATTGAACACTCATCAAAAGGATATAATCGATCACTTATATATATCCACCACCAGGAATTCAATCACTACATGTCAGCTTCAACAAAATAAGAAATATTCACAAATAGTCAGCTCAAATCATCCATAATATTCAATGCGCATCCACAAGAGTCGGCCACAACATAGTGAGGACCCAAACCAAAAATTTCAAACACAAAAATACTTAAACAATAAATCCTCAAATATCCGCGACACACTTTATTCACCAAGTCAGCGTCCAAATACCGATGAACAAAAAATTACTTCACTAGACCTTCTAACTTCCACCCAAATTGATACAAGGCACCAAGATTTACAGAAAACACATATTATACATTGAAAAATACTCCCTAAGATCCAAAACACAAAATGATAATAGAAATTCTACATATGAATCAAAGAACACAAAATTGTTGGATGCTTTGTTCTAGCTTAATAGATAATCACTGATCTTCAATTTGTCTGCCGATATGAGAAAAATGCAACGTGCAGATCGACTAGCTAACAAGGGTTTCCATCAATGAAAACACCATAAAGCATGTGCAGTGTCTCTTGCCAACAATGAGTTCTTGAATTTTTGTAACATGTTGTTTGATATTATCTTCACTCATCCACTGAGCATCTTCAATTTGTAAATCTTTCCACATAACCAAGTATTCATTATATACCTTATTCCTAGTTATTTTGACCTCTCTTGTATCTACTATACCTTCAAGCTTCATTGGTTGACTAGGAGGAAAATCCTTGACCCATTCATCATCTTCAGCATCTGCAGTACTTGCATCATCACCTGCATGAATACAACACCTTTAAAAGGATACAAATCAGCAACATTGAAAATGGGAGAAATGGAAACTCCTAGAGGTAGCTCAATTTCATAAGCATTGTGACCAAAATTTTACACTATCATGCAGGGGCCTATCTTCTTCATCATCAGTTTGGTGTATTTTCCTTTTGGAAGTCTTTCTTTCCTAAGATGTGCAAGTACCAAATCACCAACCTTGTACTGAACATCTTTTCTTTTGAAATATGCCTTCACCTTATACTTCTCTACACTCTTTCTCAAGTTCTCCTTGACCTGATCATGAATATATTTCATAGCAATGGAAAATTCTTCCCCTACTGCACTCCTTTTCTCCATGTCTCTTAGATCTCTGAGTTCATAAATGCCTCTAGGATTCATCCCATATACCACTTCAAAAGGAATTTTTCCTATACTTCTGTTTATGGAGTCATTGTATGCATTCTTTGCTTGAGGAAGTATAATATCCCATGACTCACCATGCTCCTTAGAAACCTCAAAAATTTTCCAAGAGACCTATTAAAAAAATTAGTTTGGCCATCTATTTGTGGATGGTATGCTGAACTGAATTGCAGATTAGTACCCAAATTTTTCCACAAGGTCCTCCAAAATGACCTATAAACTTTGAGTCTCTATCAGACACAATACTCAAGGGAAGTCCATGAATCCTCACAATTTCTTTGAAAAAAAAACTAGAAACATGAGATGCATCATTAGTACTCCTACATGTAATGAAATGGGCCATTTTAGTGAATCTATCTACAACCACATAAACACTATCCTTCCCTCTCTGTGTTTTAAGCAAACCCAAAAAAAAATCCATGCTTATTGACTCCCATGGATGGTTAGGAATAGGTAAAGGTTGATACAAACCTACATTAGTTCTTGTCCCTTTGGCTCTTTGAAAAATTCCACATCCTTCTACAAACCTTTTGAAATCAACATGCATTCTAGGCCAGTAATAGAACCTCTTGACCTGCTCCAAAGTTTTGTCAAAACCAAAATGCCCACCAAAGCTTCCACAATGCTTTTCCCTTATCAAAATTTCCCTCATGGAGCACTTAGGCATGCACAAGTGAGCCCCTTTGAATAAAAAACCATTCTACAACAAAAAAATGCATATTCACTATGAAAACTATCTTGAAACTGGCTACAAACAACATAGGCATCTCTAAAGTCATCATCATGCTCATACATACCCTTTAGGGAATCTATCCCAATGATTTGAAGTTGTACCTTTTGCACCATCATAGATCTTCTACTCAGGGCATCAACAACCTTGTTTGCTTGTTCTTTCTTGTGCTTGATTGAAAATTTATTGGACTGCAAGTACTCCATCCACTTCATGTGCCTCTAATTCAACTTGTCTTGAGTATTCAAGTAACTTAATCCATGGTTATTTGTGAACACCACAAACTCCTTTGGCAATAGATAATGTCTCCATTTCATGAGAGACTAAACCATGGCATAAAGTTCAAGGTCATATGTAGAGTACTTCTTTTTGGAATCATTTAGTTTCTCACTGAGGAAGGTAGCTAGTTTCCCCTCTTGGCTCAAAATTACCCCTATAGCAGACCCGCTTGCATCACATTCCATAGTGAAAAATTTATCAATATCAGGGAGTGTGAGAGTACACATTTGTGCCACTCTTGACTTTAGATATTCAAAGCTTTTACCTACATCTATAGTCCAGAAAAACTTATTCCTCTTCACCCCTTTGATGGTATCAATCATTGGTGCACATATGTGACTGAAGTTCTTGATGAACTTTCTATAGAAACTAGCCAATCCATGAAAACTCTTGACTTATCCAACTGAAGTAGGTGTTGGCCAACTAAGTATGGCTTCAACTTTTATAGGATCCATCCTCAAAGTCCCTTCTAATATCACAAACCCAAGGTAGATAAGTTCCCTCTTCATAAACTCACACTTTTTGAGATTGATCATTAAATTTTCCTCATTGAGATTGTTCAAGACCTTGTCAAGGTGTTCCAAGTAATCTTCTTTTGTCTTATTGTATACAAGGATTTCATCTAAATACACCACCAAAAATCTACCTATGAAGCTCTTCAACAACTCATTCATCGGCCTCATGAATGTACTTGGGGCATTTGACAGTCCAAATGGCATCACTAGTCATTCATATAAGCCTTCATTGGTCTTAAAGGCAGTCTTCCACTCATCAACTTCCCTTATTTTGATCTAATGGTATCCACTTTTTAAATCAATCTTTGAAAAGTACCTATCACTAGCCAAACTATCCATTAAATCTTCCATCGGGGGTATAGGGAACCTATACCTCATGGTGATCTTATTTATTGCTCTTGAGTCAGTGAAAAGTCTCCAATCTCCATCCTTCTTAGGGGCCAATACTATTGGTACAACATAGGGACTTAAGCTCTCCCTTTTCAGTCCTTTATCTAACAACTCTTGAATTTGTTTCCTGATCTCCTCATTTTGTTGAGGGGTCATCTTGTATGCTGCCTTGTTTGGAAAACTTGCACCTGGTATCAAGTCAATATGATGACTCACATCTCTAATAGGAGGCAATGCATTAGGAAACTCTCTTGTTCCAATATCTGCATACTTGTCTAACAAATCCTGTACTTCACTTGGAACCTCCATTTGATCTGCTACAACATTAGAGATTAGCTTTCCCATAATTGCAAAACCAACTTCTTCCTTCTCTAGGTCTTTGAAGAACACCTTTTCTTTGACAACCATTACACTAGGACCCTCATGAACTGTACTATCATCTTCTTGTAGAGGTGACAAGGTATATGACACACCATCCTTCACTATTACATACTCATTCTTATATCCATCATGCTTAGCCTTCCGGTCAAATTTCCAAGGCCTACCAAGGAGTAGGTGGCACACATCCATGGGTAGAATGTCACATAGATTTTTTCTTTATAAGGTCCTATGGTAAGCTCCACCCAAAATTTCTCATTCTAAAGCACTTGCTGCCCCTTATTGAGCCATGAGATCTTATAGGGAGTTGGGTGAGGTATTCTTTTCATTTTAAGTTTCTCAACCATTTCTAAAGACACTATGTTATCTGTTGAACTAGAATCAATGATGATTTTGCATACCTTTCCTTGAGACTTTCATGTTGTCTGAAATAGAGCTTTCCTTTCAGGGGGGTTCCTTGGTGGTTTTCACCTCAATTAGTGTTCTCGTTATCATCAAAGCCTCTCCTACTTCTTGTGTAGCATGAAGAGAAGGTGAGTTGACACTTTCTTCATCCTCCTCTTGAACAAGTTATGTCCTCCTCTCTCCACTATGAGAACTTGCAACATGTTTGTCCAGGAACTTCCAAGTAGGATGGCCATATTGGTTATAGTTATAACACCTTCCACAAAAGGTGTATACATCTAAAAATGGTCACAATTAATCAAGCTTGTTAATTAATTAAATATGAATTATTTAATTAATCTTCTAAAGTCATCTACATATAAATGAATTTAATTATTTATTTATATCGTTCACTTTCTAATTCTTCTAATTTAATTAAATAAATAAGTTTATTTAATTATTACCATCTTCCATATTCCTCTTAATTAATTAAATAGATTCTATAATTTATTTATATTAATTATCAAAAGTTTGAATTTTAAATTCAAATGATATTCCTCTAAATTCCTTTTCCACATTTAATTAAATATGCTAAATATTTTATTAAACACTTTCTAATTCTTCACTCTACATATAATTAAATATTCTAAATATTTAATTAGAAACTTTCTTCTCTTCATATAATTAAATATTCTAAATATTTAATTAGAAACTTTCTTCTCTTCATATAATTAAATATTCTAAATATTTAATTAGAAATTTTCTTCTCTTCACATAATTAAATATTCTAAAATATTTAATTAGAAACTTTCTTCACTTCATATTTAATTAAGTATTTTATATATTTATTTAAACGCTTTTCTATCATCTTCTCACACATAATTAGATATTAAATATTTAATTATGGAAACTTCTAAATTCATTGTCACATGTAATTAAATAAATTTATTTATTTAATTATGGGATTTATCTTCAACTATCAACTAACTCCTCAAATGGAAAATTTCCTTCAATTTTGAGTGGAAAAGATTGTCTAGGAGGAAACATCTTCCATTATTCTCTCAACCTTCAATCTTTTTCTCAACTTCCAAAATCTCTCACCATTCATCTTGACAAGCTTGATTTCAACCGTTGATTTGAAAACATATTTGCATTCATGACTAAAGTACAAATAGGAAGATGATTTGATTGTCAATAAATTTTCTCTCGTGTAAAAGAAAACAAATAGTAAATGATGATAGAGTAGATTGATTTGATATTTCGACAGATAGATTTAGCATTGATTTCATGATATGAGTCACTTAAATAGAGCATTTGCCCCATTTTTGACATCTACTTGTAGGTTTTTTGACAAGATTTCATATTCTGGAGTTCGGTTTTCTAAAAAAATTCACATTTTAGCGCATCAGTGGGTTTCCTTAGCGCATCTAGGGCTTCTTTCAACACTTCTACAAGTCTTTCGACGCATTCGGGAACTGTTTCAGTGCATCCAAAAATTTCTTTAGTGCATCTAGGGAACATAATAGTGCATCCATTTAGCTCACTTCATTTAAAATTGCCTAAAAAAATTGTTTTTGCATTCTTAGATTAGCGCATTTAGGATTTCTTTTAGTGCATTTAAGGTTTTCTGCAACACTTATGAGGTCTATTTTAGCACATTGACTATTTGTTTTAGTGCATATGTGTGATCTTTTAGCACATGCAGGTTGTAACTAAACAAAGTTCTGAGTCTAACGCCTTTTGCAGACAGAGCTTTTTTCTGGCTTAAAAAGAAGCAACCCTAGGGTAGACACAACCATTTAAAATGAACCAATCCTAGGATAGACATGGAATTTAAAAAGAAGCAATCCTATGGTAGTCACAACACATTTATTTTGTGGTTAAAATGAATCCCATGCTTTTTGTGAAGCAATATCTTCACATAGATTAAATCATTGTCATTTGGGCTCTAAAAAGAACACTGTCTGCTTTGTCTGTGGCAATAGGTCTATGCTCTCCCCTTAACTAGGTGATCAGAATACTAGACTTTCCTTTTCAATTTCTGCAATTTTAATGCTTTATTACATCCTTTAGAGGGCCTTCTCTTGTGGGAAAAATTACTCACCCAAGAGGAATGACCCAAGTGGGTTCAAACCAGAGCCAGGTTATTCCACCCCACTATAAAATTTAAAGCAAATCTAGGGAAACCCACTTTTTCCAGTAGTCTGCAAGATAACCATCCCCAAAGCCTTTGTTTTAAATGTTGGGAGGTCTCCTGAGGGATTTTATTATTGCTGCACCGAATGGAAACCCTTACTAAGAACCTAGTGTAGTAGCCAACCGTGTCAGTTTTCGAACATCCTAATAATCACAGTGCAAGGGGAGGGAAGAATCTGCCCCCAAGACACTCACCATATAACTTCCAAGGACCGTTTGCTTAGGGGATCCGATATCCACTTTCGTCAATCTAAGTACGAACTTGGAAAAGAAAAAAACATGGGCACCCCTTCGGGGGTGACACGACTGTGTGAGTCGATGCAGTTCTAAGATGTGGGCTACGGTTATTATGATGACCTACTTGAGTACTAAGAGTGAGTCTTCCTGAATTGTTTGTTATGTGCAAAACCTGTTAAAACACTTTTTGAAAAAAAAATTGAACATACACTTAATGTTTAGTATAGGGCTTAAAAAAAATTGTTTTCAGAGTGTTTGCTATGCTTTCAATCACATTAATTTAGATAAAAGATCATCCAAAATGAACATGCAAAATTTTAGCTAAAACTACTCAAAACTGTTCAAAAAACTTCCTTGGAAAACTGTTTTAGGGAATCTAGGGTATATCTTAGCGCATATGCAGTCTGTTCTAGCACATCCACTGGTTAGTTCAATGCACTTAGAGCCTATTTTCACACATTGAGTTTTTTAGCACATAGGCTGAATATTCTGTAAATAGTTTTTGATCACTATCAAAACATTTTTCTGTAGCGCATCTGAGACATATTGTAGTGCATTTGAGGTCTGCTATAGCACATTTGACTATTTCTCTAGCACATATGCCTATTTTTGCAGTGCATATAGGGCACATAGTAGCACATCTATCACTTTCCATAATTTTTACTTTTGACAGATCTGAGTTTGTAACATCTTCAGTCTAGTAGCATCTTGACATTTCTCCCATGCTTAGAGAGTGGAAATCAACTAAATTTGTTAGGAAATCGATTGCCAATAGGATCAAGAAACCCAAGAAACATTTAGGTTACAAGAAAACCTTGCAATGAAGAGAGTTTTTGTATAAAATTTGAAATGTCTTGCTCCATTATTGTGAGTTTTTGCATAGGTACCAATATTTTGTTAGGGGATTTACTGACAAGTACGCTATAGAGCATTTATATTCTCGAGCCTATTTCCAAAGAAGATCTCTATCACAACGGCACAATCATAATCAACCTCTCAATTTTGATTATCTACCACAACCTTCCATTGAATATCCAACACATCCCATCCAAATCCTTTATGATCTTAACTAGGTTATTTAATATACTTAATCATTCTTCAAAAGCAAGGATCAAATATTAAAAGTGCACCTTTCAAGAAAATTTTTGATTATTGATTCAACTTCCCCAATAGGATTCTGACATCCTTCATCATTGGAAGCCACAATCAAGAATTAGGAACATCTTTGATCATATCATAATATTTTCATCTTATCGGATCAAGACATCATCAATTTTTGTACTTATCAAACTGTGATCTAAGTCTAGAAGAACATTTCAAAATCATATGCCTATTTTTACAAGATCTTAATACAATAAGCTAAAAGAGGACATTCACAAGAAGATTATACTCAAAGAACTCAAGAATAAGGTGAGAGTAGTAATCCCCTTTATATTGTGAGTCGTAATCCCCTTTTCGACAACAACATGGATAAAAGAGAAAAAAATATGTTCCCCTTCAACAGAGACATGAGCAAAACTCCTGTAGATAGTGATGATGAACGAGATGAAGAACATCACCTTAGAGAGGCTGAGCAAGATCCCAAATTTCACAAGGCCTTATAAAAAAATTTAGAGCACAACAAAGAGAAATATTTCTTGTATTTGGCTGACAAAGGAGCTAAATTGCCTCATGATTTTGATACTGAGAACTTGAAGAGAAGTATTAATGAAACACCCTTGTTTGATCTTAGTGCCTTTTCTCAATAAATTAAGGCACTTCAAGGAAAAATTAAAGACATACAAGGGGGAACCACAACGAAGACATATGCTCTTGATGACATTTGTCCTTATCCTTTTGACCGACGTCTCAACATGATCCCATTTCCCAAACATTGTGAAATCCCAAAGTTTGATCATTATAATGGGAAATTGGATCCAATTGATCATATTAGACTTCCAAAATATGACTTTAGAGTTTTCCCATGAGGATACATACTTGATGCATTTGTTTCCTAGGAGTCTTGGAGGCCAATATATGGAAT
Organism: Sequoia sempervirens; assembly: GCA_007258455.2. Taxonomy (NCBI): domain Eukaryota; kingdom Viridiplantae; phylum Streptophyta; class Pinopsida; order Cupressales; family Cupressaceae; genus Sequoia; species Sequoia sempervirens. Next base: position 46,060 of record VDFB02299448.1, read on the forward strand.
GGCTATTTTAAATCACACCACCTATCAAGACATTTGAGGAATTGATTAATGAGTTCATATCATAATATTCCTACAACATACAACATCAAATAACCATGATTGATCTCTGCAAGGATAAACAGAAACCTAGTGAACCATTCATTACATTTCTTTAGAGATGGAGAAGATTATTTGCTAGATACCCACGTCATGTTCCTAAAAAGGAAAAAATCACCACTTTCTTAAACAACTTAGATCAAGAGATGAGCTATCATCTTAATCTTCATTGTCCTCCCACTTTCTAGAAATTTATTGAAAATGACATCACCATTGAAAGTGCCTTAATCTAGAGAGGGATAATAAAACTTGACAAGGACAATCCTAGCTCTTCAAATCACGACAATGACAAGTCTAAGTTTTAGACTCGCAACAAAAATGTGGTGAATGATGGTGTTGTAGATTCAAATCATGTCTTGAATAAGCCATTTGTTCTTAGTACTCCAAGGGCTCCTCGCAACAATAACTATAACAACGTCAACTCGGTCACAAATCAAGGAAACAATCCTCCTCCTCAGAGGAGTAACATGAATCAAACTTTTACTCCCAATCAAGGGAATGCCAATAGTCAAGGTTACCATGGAAAAAATAACAACAACAATAGGAAATATGCCGAACACAAATCCACAATGATCTTCATTCTTCTCTAGCAAAATAACTTTTACTCCACTAGGCCAATATTTGGAATCTGCATTCAAAGAGTTGATGGCTAAAAATGTCCTTGCTTTTCCACCTCAACACAACTTCAAACCTAGTGTGAAGCCTCCATCATGGAATGATGCATACTATTGTGACTATCATCAGTGTAAGTGCCATCATACAAATAATTGTCAAGCCTTGAAAAATGTTGTCCAAGACTTAATTGAAAATAGCGCCATCACAATAGAAGGACACCAACAATCAAACGAAGACCACCAAGCATTTCATAACCCTTTTCCCAACTATCAAAAGGGTGAGTCTTCTGGAAAAAGTGTGAATCATATGAACAATCATATAATCAATCATATCTACACTGACGACAAATGGGTCAATGTTATAAAAGTTAAGGAGAAGATGGAATATAGACAAGTCAATGCAACAACAAGGGAACAAGCTAATTTTTTCTTAAAGGGTGCTTCTTAAAAACCCACTGTGCCCCCACCTCAACATAAATATGACTTAGATAATCAACTTCGAAAAACTCCTACTCAAATTTCTATCTTAGAACTCCTGAAGATTTCCCCAGCACACAAGGAAATTCTAGAAAAGGGCCCTCGTTGAAACAACTGTATCCACTGATCTAGATGTGGACCGATTTCAAGCCATGGTGGGACACTTTTCCTCACCCACATGCCTCTCATTCTCTGAAAAGATGGTGTTTCCATGACTCATCTCCATAATTCATCATTATACTTAGAAGTCATGATCCACAAATTTTGTGTCAGACGCGTCCTAATAGATGGAGGGGCTAGTTTGAACATATGTACTATGAAGTTAGTTTAGGCTTTAGGATTTTCTAAGGAATCCATTGATCCCAGAAGAAAGATTACTATTAAAGCCTATGATGATGAGGAAAGAGTGTCCAAGGGTTTAATCATGCTGCCGATCAGAGTGGGACCTGTTATCAAGAATACTTTTTGTCAAGTATTAGACCGTGATCTTGCATACAACATCTTGTTGGGTTGTCCATGGATCCATGAAATGCAAGCTCTCCCATCCACATATCATCAATGTCTTAAGTTTCCTTATGATGGATAGGAGATCACAATACCGGTTGATAATTCAAACAGTCAGACTTGTGCCAACATCAAAGCTAGTCAAGATACTTTGATTCCCAACAATTGAGAAGCTCTTACTAGTGCTTCTCCCAAGGTTGATACACAAATCAATCAGTTAACCAAAATATTTGACAAGAAATTAAGGTTCAAGGACAATAGAGTAGGGGAGTACTCTCTATGTCTTGCTAATCTACCTACATCACCTTGGTCACATGGACAACCTTCTATCACACAACAACAAATATGAGTAGTGTCAACATTAACACAACCACTAACGGAGCCAAGTACAAAGTTTAATGGATGATTTATCAAAGAAAAATTCCCCATGGAAGATCCTAAGGATAGAGAGGTTATTAATTTTCTCTATAAAGATGAAGACGAAACAATCCTTAATGTCAAAATGCCAACTGATCAATATGGTAAAGGGTATTCAATCATGCAGAAGATGGGCTATGATGGTAATGGTCCTATCGGAAAGAGAAAAGGAGTAGTTGAGCCTATTCACCTTCTAGGACTTGTTGCAAAAGATAAAACAGGACTAGGCTATGATACTAACTCAAAAGAAAGAACATCCAAACAGTTGCATGATATTGTCCTCACATTGCAAGAACGTTTCGATACAAGAGAAGCATGTTTGACAACAATTCAGAATTTTGTGGATAATAACTCTAACACAGACTCTAGTGAATATGAATGGGACACCATCTACAATGATGAGTTATGGAGGGACAAAAAGGTTGATGTGATACACAAGTATACCCCAACTCTAATCAAAGGTGAAGGGTTAGGGTCCCAACCGCGAGGATCTGAACTACAAGGTGACTATGATTCTAGTGATATTGATTCAGATTTAAATGAACAAGACTATTATGAGAACAGTATCATCATTGATCCACCTCATACCTCAGGTCCTATAGAAAATTCCATTATGACCATAACCATAGCTGATTTCACGCAGCCTAATGACCCACTACCTCTGATCCATCCCGATCTCATTGACTGGGATCTATTCGAACCTATTGATATACCTATGTTTCCAAGCAATGAATCTATCGTGAACTTCCTTCCGAAGACAACACAAATGATTGTTCCACTAGTGATTTTTGGCATAGAGTCTTTAATCAGGAGCAAGTCTCCTAGCTGCAAAAGTAAAAATCAAAAAGAAAGATCTAATGGTGAAAACCAGAATCTGGCAGTGTTAGATCAAACAAAAGATAAAACAAAGAGAGTATCAGATGGTGAAAATATTTTTAAGGCACCAAATGATGGGAAGCTTGACACTCTCCCATAGCACTATCATGAGTGATCGCCTATCTTGATTGAGCCTACAAAATAGGTTAATATTCAAACTATAGAAAAATGAAGGATTCTGCAGTTAGTTGTGTCAATGATAGATAAAGAAGTACCTAAGTTCATGGAATTTCTAAGAGAAAATCAAGTCAACTTTTCCTAGTCTTATGCAGACATGCCAGGTCTTGATCCCAATCTCATAATGCACATTTTTCCATCAAACCAAGAGTTAAACCCGTGAAACAAAAACTCAGAAAGATGCATCCTCATGTTGCACTACTGGTTAAAGAAGAACTCATAAAACTCCTTGATGTGGGATTTATAAGATCAATCGACTATGCAAAATGGATCTCCAACATTGTTCCTATATCCAAGCCAAACGGAAGTGTCAGGTGTGCACAGATTTCAGAGATCTTAGTAAAGCATGTCGTAAGGATGACTTCCCACTTCCAAACATCGATACTATAGTTGATCTGACAACTGGCCATGCCATGTATTCACTAATGGATGGTTTTTCTGGTTACAACCAAATCAAGATTGCACCCGAAGACCAGGACAAAACAACTTTCACATGTCCATGGGGGACTTATTGTTGGAATGTCATGCCTTTCGGTCTAAAGAACACTAGGGCTACATATCAAAGGACTATAACTATAGTTTTTCATGACATGATGCACACATTCATGGAATATTATGTAGACGATATATTGGAAAAGTCATACACAAGAGAAGGACATCTTGAAGTGTTATCCAAAATATTTGCAAGGTTGGAAAATTTCAAAGTTCGCCTTAACCCCAAGAAATGTGTTTTTGGGGTCACATTTGGAAAACTCTTGGGATATATAGTATCAGAAAAGGGAATTGAAGTAGATCCTGCCAAAGTACAGGCAATCATGGAAATGTCTCCACCAAGGAATATCAATTAGTTGAGGTCATTATAGGGATGACTTCAATCTATACAAAGGGTCATCACACAACTGGCTAATAAAAATCTACCTTTCACACATCTATTGCATAAGAATGTTCCTTTCAAATGGGATGACAAGTGTAAAATGACCTTTCAACAAATCAAGCAGTACTTAATGAACCCACTGGTTCTAGTACCACCGAATCTAGACAAACCACTAATATTATATATTTCCACAACAGAGACATCTTTGGGGGCATTGTATTCTACAGGAAAGGAACGTGCAATTTATTACATCAGCTAAATGCTAACAAGTCATGAAATCAACTACACTTTCATCGAGAAGGCTTGTCTAGAAATAGTCTTTGCCTCAGAAATTTTGGCACTACATGTTAACTCATACAATCAATCTTGTTGCAAAGATTGATCCACTCAAGTATCTGCTAGGCAAGGCTACATTAATAGGAAGGTTAGCAAAATGGGTTATGATCCTGAGTGAGTTTGACATCCATTATGTTGATCGCAAAGCAATCAAAGGACAAGTTATCACTGATCAACTAACTGAAGCATCACTATAAGAAGAGCATCCCATGCACATTGAATTTCCAAATGTTGATGTCTTCACTGCAAAATCCAAACAACCATGGTCATTATACTTTGATGGTTCTTTCACTCAGCATAGATTACGGGCACACATACTCTTTTTCACCCCTCAAGGACATACCATTCCTCAATCATATAGGCTAATGTTTCCATGCACCAACAACATAGCCGAATATGAAGCTTTAATCACTGGACTCAGATAGCATTGGAATGGAGGATCACATAGCTACAAGTCTATGGTTACTCACAATTAGTCATTAACCAAATCAATAATGATTATTAGACCAAAGATGCCAAATTGTTTCCATACAAGAAGATGGTTGATGATTTCAAGAAGTACTTCATGGATATCAGGTTCATACAAATTCCAAGACTTGATAACAAAGCAGTTGATGCCATGGCCACGATCGCATCATTGTTGCAACTCCTAGAAAATCAAGCTCACTATGAATTTCTGGTGGAACAATCATTTACACCTACCTATGACACACCCGAAAGCCAAATCATTTTCCACTTGGTAGAATCCGATTCACCTTGGTAAGGTAAGATTTATGCCTACCTAAAAGATGACATCTTACCACCCAACTTATCCCATAACAAAAAGTGCAACTTTATCTACCAATCCTCTCGCTATGCTCTTATCGCTGACACCCTTTATCGTCACGGTCTTGATGGTACTTTACTTCAATGTCTTGAACGTGATGAATCTAACAAATATTTACAAGAAGTTCATGGTGGTGTTTGTGGTACTCATTCAAGTGGACTCACCTTATTCAAGAAATTGATTAGAATGGGCTACTACTAGCCTACAATGGAAAGAGAATCATTCATTTTTGTGAAGAAGTGCTCAAAATGTCAAACTCATGGGAATCTCATTCATACTCCTACACAAGAACTTCAACCGTTCACGCCGACCTAGCCATTCTCTCAATGGGGGTTAGATCTAGTTGGCAAGATTCATCCTTCATCATCAAATGAACACAAGTTCATCACCACAGCTACAGAGTATTTTACCAAGTGGATTGAGGCAGTACCTCTCACTAAGGTTACTGACAAACAAATCTCATCATTCATATTCAATTATATCATTTGTCTATATGGCATTCCCAACTCCATCATCACAGATAATGGATGAACTTTCAAGAATCAGGATGTTGACAAACTTTGTGAGAGATTCCATATCCAACATAGATATTCAACACCTTACTATCCACAAGGGAATGGCCAAGCATAGGCCTCAAAGAAGACTATATTGAAATTTTTGAAGAAGACTATGAATGATGTAGGGAAAGATTGGCATGTTCAACTCAATCCCACATTATGGGCCTATAGAACTAGCATCAGAATGCCAATAGGAGCAACACCGTATGCTCTTGTCTATGGAGCAAAAACCATATTACCTCTAGAGGTTGATATTCCACCACTCAGGGTATCATTGAAGGGCCTCACAACAATTGATGAATATAGAGTTTCCCAACTGCAAGAGTTGGAGCTCCTCGATGAGAAAAGACAATGAGCGGCTAATCATTTGAAAGCATATCAATAGATGATGTCTCACAGCTATAACCATAGAGTCAATCCATGTACCTTTCAGGTTGGTGATCTTATTTTGAAATAAAATCCATGAAATCAGCAAGACAAAGAGAAGAAAGGCAAGTTTGAACCAAATAGGCTGGGACCTTATGTGGTCATCGTAGTATACAGTTTAGGAGCCTACAAACTGTCAACGCTAGAAGGGGACCTATTTGACGAACCCATCAACAACATGCACTTTAAGAAGTATTATGTCTAAATTGGTTATCATCATCTATAAATGTCCTAAAAAAATACATAAAAAATAGCAGAAAAAGTCCTTAAAAAATCCATAAAAATAAGAAAAAGGCCTAAAAAATAACAAAAATAGTAGAAAAAGTCCTAAAAAAAAAAATCGTCATAGGGTGAAAACCTAGCAACAAATAGTCTATTGATAAGAAAAATACAAAAAAATCAAAAAGAAATAAGAAAAATGCAATAAAGACAGATAGTGAAAATATGGAAAATAGATGCTATTTCTAGCTCTCCATCTATTAGTTCATGTCTTGCACTTAGCTTCTCAGCCTTCATTTCATGTGTGTTTTCACCATCATCTTAGGACCATAACAACATCATACGGTCATCATTTTCCTAGAGTGATAACATCTTACCATGGCTTGATCATTGTACATATTCATTTTAGCAAGTTGTGTCAATATAGGGGGCAAACGTTGACAATACTGGGGGAAACCAACTTTCAGGTTCTAGAAAAACAACTAGACAATGACATAAAATCCAATCAAACAAACAAACAATCAAATCACATGAACAACTATCCAATCATTGATCTATATAACGGTTTTTAGCAAGTACCATATCATAACACATTTCTGGATGATCTAAAATCTGAATAATAGCAGTATTATATTTTGAACAATGGTTGTTTGATTTTTGATATCATCCCTCTGGAGCACACTCGATGATGTACTGAACTAGGGTGGTGAGGAAAGAGAATGATTTTTCTGTGTCTGTTGTCTTGAGGTTAACTATCAATTTGGTGCAAATATGTCGCGAGACATGATATCCAAAGAATATCATTGATGAAAGTTCCAAATTTGCATCAAAAAGTGGCTAATCTTTGTCTATTTATGCAATAAATGCTTAGGTAATCTAGGTTCAATTATACCTCAAGGCTTGTGTTCACTTGCTATATCAAAAATCATGAAAGTTGTACTCAGGTCATCATTGGTGCTAATTTCCCCTTTGATGCTTGTACATACTTCCAACATTTTAAAATGCTCTATGATGATTCAAGAAAGCTAGCAAAGGGCTCAACAAACAGTTGGTTTTGTTTATTTGCATTTCATTTAGATCATTGTACATATCTGCATACTAGATTTGCATCAGAGTTTTGAAAGGTTGAACAAAACCATCAATGGTTGTCATGTCTCTTTGGACTATTTGTGGAGGACATTTGGACATTTGTTTCATTATCATCTTTCATCTTCATAATAATTTCATTAATCATTATCATTTCATCTAGGTCATGTACATATCATATAGTTTACCATTCATTCTCATATCATTTCAATCTATTATCATTTATTTATCCATCATTATGCATTATGAGGTCATTTATCATTTTTTTTCATATCGTATAATTTCATTGCATACCTTTGATCTTGTTCCTAGCCTTACTGCAAGCCTTGATCATTGTCATCATCATTGGGATGTATCCTTCCCTATCCTTGTGTTGTTTTGGGATGCATCCTTCCCTCATCAACAACACTCTCATCATCATCATCGGGATGTATCCTTCCTTATCCTTGTGTTGTTTTGGGATGTATCCTTCCCTCATCAACAACACTCTCATCATCATCATCATCGGGATGTATCCTTCCCTATCCTTGTGTTGTTTCAAGATGTATCCTTCCCTCATCAACAAAACTCTCATCATCATCATCATCGGGATGTATCCTTCCCTATCTTTGTGTTTTTTTGGGATGTATCCTTCCCTCATCAACAAAACTATCATCATCATCATCATCAATCCATCTTGGCTTGTAGTTTGACTAGGGAAACATCATATTTATTTTTGAATCCATTTGTGCTTTCTTTCTTCTCATTTTATCTTCCCAATCTCCTATCGCTTATCATTCTCTCTTGTCCATCATTTTGCATCATCTTCCTCATCTCGCTTTTCATCTAATTGATCCATCGTCTATCAACCTATCATTGATCCTCACCTATCATGAGGTCAATCATCATCATCCTATCATTGAATCTCGCCTATCATGAGATCAATCATCATCATTTCATATCAATCTTTCAATAGCATTTTTTATCAAATCATCTTTATCGACCGATGAATCAGACAGTCAATCACTGCACATTTTCAAAATCATATAAAATTTCCAAAAAAAAATCAAAAATTTGAAAAATTCAAAATTTTATCTAATTCATCACCTGAGGGAGCATGTAGGCGTCAGTTTTCCAAAATTCACATTTGGGTCAAACTTTTTAATTCTTTGAAGCAACATGTAAAACACATCACTTCAAAGAGGGGCAAAATGTATACATCTAAAAGTGGTCATAGTTAATCAATCCTGTTAATTAATTAAATATGAATTATTTAATTAATCTTCTAAAGTCATCTACATATAAATAAATTTAATTATGTATTTATATCGTTCACTTTCTAATTCTTCTAATTTAATTAAATAAATAAATGTATTTAATTATTACTATCTTCCATATTCCTCTTAATTAATTAAATAGATTTTATAATTTATTTATATTAATTATCAAAAGTTTGAATTTTAAATTCAAATGATATTCCTCTAAATTCCTTTTCCACATTTAATTAAATATTTTGAATATTTAATTGAACACTTTCTAATTCTTCACTCTACATATAATTAAATATTCTAAATATTTAATTAGAAACTTTCTTCTCTTCATATAATTAAATATTCTAAATATTTAATTAGAAACTTTCTTCTCTTCACATAATTAAATATTCTAAAATATTTAATTAGAAACTTTCTTCACTTCATATTTAATTAAGTATTTTATATATTTAATTAAATGCTTTTCTATCATCTTCTCACACATAATTAGATATTAAATATTTAATTATGGAAACTTCTAAATTCATTGTCATGTGTAATTAAATAAATTTATTTATTTAATTATGGGATTTATCTTCAACTATCAACTAACTCCTCAAATGACAACTTTCCTTCAATTTTGAGTGGAAAAGATTTTTTAGAAGGAAACATATTCCATTATTCTCTCAAGCTTTCATCTTATTCTCAACTTCTAGAATCTCTCACCATTCATTTTGATAGGCTTATTTTCGACCGTTGATCTTTTCCAACTAGATTCTTGACTCCAAAAACCTCTAAATACAGCCTCTTGGTGAGTTGAAAACAATCCTAGATTTTGTGAATTCAGTGCTATTTCTATAGTTGCATTCTAATCAACATCTAGCAATCTTTTCAGGCATTTTTATTTCAAGTTCATAGCATCTTAGTTTTCATATCATAGCTTAAATCATTTATCAAATAGACATGCATTTTTCATAGGCTCGTTCTCTGAAGTTGTCATTCTAAACAACTTGCTGCTTACACTAACTAAGGGCCAATACTTGCAACGAAACCTTAGAGATAGAGCACAATAAGACGCTTTCGAAGGGGTTGTTGTTTTAAGAGTTTTCTTTAATTTTAAATTAGTTTCCTTTGATTTAATGTCTTATTGGTGTGTTGGTTTATATTTCTTTAGTTAGCTCACATAATCTAACACACAGAAGGTATTAGACCCCCTTCCTTATCCATTAAATCTACCCCTACCTCTTGGCATTCTTCCTCTGAAATTTCCTCTTGTTTCTCCACTAGACTCTTGACTAGTGCTTTGTTCATTTGGCCCTCTTTGTGATCCTCTTCCACTAGGGTCACCTCTACCCCTAAAACTCTTTCCTCTACCCCTTGATTGCTTTTCCTTCCTCCTCTTGATCTTCTCTTTAGCCTTAATGGCTATTTGAAAACATTCATCTACGATCCTAGGACTGGTAAGGATGATTTCATCTTGAATTGCAGACCTCAAGCCATTCAAGTATCTAGCAACTTTCTCCTTTTCATTTTCAATATGGCTTGACCTTATGCTAAGTTTGTGAAATTCTTTAGTGTAGGCTACCACATCCAACTCTTTTTGCTTCAAATTTTGTAATCTCATAAACACTTGTATCTCATAATCAACAGGTAAGAATTGTCTCTTTACCTTTGCCACCATCTTGTCCCAAGAATTGATCTCAGATTAACCCATATTTTTCCTCTCCTCTTGGATGTAATTCCACCATGTAAGTGTTGGTCCCTTCAACTTGGTTTTGGTAAACTTGACCTTCTTATCTTCAACTATCTCTTTAAACTCAAAATAATTATCTAAGTGCATCATAGAAAAAATTACCCTTTGCTTGACATGGGAATAATTCATGATAAATTAGACTTAATGAGGTCTTAATCTAGTGTTTTGAGGCATTTTATGCATCCACACTAGGTCTTGGACGCTTGCAAATCGAATAACATACTTTTAACGATGTCTTGTAAAGGTGTTGTAAAGTCTTGTAATGGGCTTTAATGCTTTTCTAAACTTAATGAACCCATTTCTCCATAATTCAACATTACAAAATGTGTTTAATAACATTATTACATCAATCTGGAAGGCTTGTGTATTAAACTTAATGATAAACTAGTGTTGTAATGTGTCTTACACATTCTCATTGGTTCTTGTATCTTCCTAGGCTATGTGGACCTCATTTTAGTGTTGTAAAGAGCATTTAATCACACTTTCACATTGAATTTTGTGTCCCAAGCCCTAATTAACCTTTACATCACATTAATTGGCCCCTATTAACCCATATTGTGCATCCTTAGGTTTAAATTGATCAAATAACCGACAAAGTTGCAATTTAAACCTTATTTCCTTATCTCCTAACATCTTAGTTGTCAAAATGGCCCCTGTAGGACCCATTCACTATGGGTGGAGAATCAGTCCCATCCAAGTGGGACCCATTTGCCATGGGTGGCAAATGAGTCCCATTTGGCTCAATTTTGACCTTTGAGCAGGAAAAAAGTGAAATTTAATTTTATTATTTCTTCATGTCAACCTATGATGAGGTATTAATGGGTGAATAAGATGAAATTCCTATAAATATAAGTCTTTTAAACCTAATCCGCATCTCTTATCTCTTATCATTCATTCATCCACCAATTTTCCATCTCAAGTCAAGCAACTTAGGGTTTTATCATTTCAAGTCGCCAAGATATAAATTTTTAGACATTCAAGGGCTGAATCTTTATGTTTTGTTGTAGAATTTCAAGATCAAACATCATGGAAAGGTAATTAACCCTTATTGCATGTTTCATTCCATTCTTTCATCATTTTGGTTTAATTAACTAAAAGGGGTTTGACCGAGGCAAACCCCCATGCCCTAACATTCAACATTTCTTCTTCTCTTCTTGTGTGTTTACATATTTAAACATCTTGGAAGCTTGAAAATAATTAAGAATCAAGTTACAAGGTTTTTCAAGTTTTCACTTCATTCAACAAGTCAAAATATCAACAAAAACTCATTTTCAAATTTGAAAGAAGACACTTGTAGAGAATCAAAGTGCAGACTAAGAGCTCTGGATTCCACTTTTGAATATTCAAAATTTCAAAATTGGACCATTCACCACGAGTGGTGAATGAGGCCCACTTCTAGGTCAATTTTGGGTTTTCTGCATAACCTTTTATCTGAAATAGGTTTCATAATAGTTTTACAGAATTGGGACTAATTCGCCCAAAATGGCGAATGAGTCCCACTAGGCCTGAAAATAAGCATCAACAAAATTTCAAGTGTCATTTCCAGCATCCTTCTAGATCCCAAGTGCATAGTTCTAGTTTGGTTCATTTCTATTCAGTTTTACATTCATTTCTAGGTGTTTTCTGCATAACACAATGTGTTTTCAAAAATCACTTGTTTCTTAGGTTTTGCATTCATAATCAATCAATTTATTAGCTTAGTTGCACTTAGATCATTCCATTTAGCCTAAATAAAATCATACATTATATAAGTTGAGTGAACCACCTAGATCCTTTGAGTGGGGTTTATCTCTCTCCTTTTAGGTGAAACATTCCTAAGAGTGCAAGTGTAGCCTATAAGCCCTACCCAAAAATCTATGGTTCACTAAGGCATCTATCCATTCAATCACTTCTTCAACATCTATTTTTCCACCATACATAGGTAGCTCCATCTTCACATCTTATGTCTCTCCCTTCACAACCTTAAGCACTTGTAGAAATTTCCTCTCTTCTGAATCCATTTGTCATTGGGATCCTTTTGGGTGTTCTCCTCTTCACCCTCTTCCACATCTTCAGAGTCACTTTCCTCTACAAGACCTTTGTATCTCCTATATCTCTTCTCTAGTGCTTCCATCCTAGTTGCCATGGCTTCTTGAGACTCTCTTAGGGCTCTCAACTCCCTAGAAACAACAATTGAATTACCTTTTGGAGGAATCTCCAATACTCTACCTTAGAACTCTTCAACTTTTCTTCTTGCAAATCCAAAAATTCTTGCAAATGATCTCAACCTAAGCTTTAATACCACTTAATGCATAGGAAGGTGATATAGGCCACAACCAATCAGATTCAATAGGTCCTCAAACTTGCAAACTCCTTCTGGAGTTGGGTCCTTCACAAATCCACCTACTTGCTTGTAGGTCAGTAGAAACACTTATTCAACTATATCTTTTCAAGAAGGTCATTTAGGGACTTGAATAAATCAATTTTAGAGACCCATTTGTCTCTCATTCAACATGTCAACCTGTTGCAATAGGTTGTTTTGGAACATCTTGCAAAAAACTATCCTCCAATGTTGTTTATAGGCCAAATTAGGCCTCTTTTCCAAAGGAGGTACTCAAAATCCTTCTCAAAAACCTAAAACACTTAACCAACAACATCAACCAGTCATAAAAACTCACAATTCCACCATTATATTCTTCATATCACTCCAATTTTATGTTGTCCCAAGCAAAAACCAGCATTTTCAAGCGTAACACTTAAACTTGCTAGACTAGGGCACATGCTAAAAACCTCCAAACACTATCATTCTGCCCTACAACTAAGAAAATATGAAAGAACACATCTAAAAGGCCCATTCCACCAAAATACAAAATTTTCCTACCGTGGAATGGCCTAATTTTCCATATTTTTTATCAAAACCCTAGATACCCTAGCAAATTGTGCAACCTTCAGAAAATTGACTTTATCTCCTACAAAACTAAATGAAAATAACTCTAAATGGATTCAAAAGAAAGATAATTTGATTCCACAACTTATCCCATAGATTTTACATTGATATCTAACTGTACAGAGTTGTACAGAGTCTAAAAGCACTGAAGAACACATAAAATCATAGAAAAACAAAGCAAAAATGCTTTATTTCTCCAAATCTTCAAGAAACCAACCTACCTTGATGATGATAGAGGCCTTATATCATGTTTTTCAAGAGATACCAATGGTGTTCAACTAATATTTGAAAAGGTGACTGTTTATTTTCCAACTAACACCAAAAAATGACAAAATGCATAGTGGAACATTTGCAAAGTTGCAACATTATTGACACTTTTTAGTTTCAACACCACTAGGACCCTAAATGACTTCATTTACAACACAAATTGGTCAAATTGACCTTATTATCAACATGAAATGACTCAACCCTATCCTAGACTCCAAAATGCATAAACAAACCAAAAATTGCAAGGGTGTTGCTACACCAGTCATCCCATTGCAGCCAATGGGTAGCTAATCCACAAACTACATAACTTGTAGATCACAAACACTGAAGCATGAAAAATCATCATCACATTCGTAACGTGCAAAATTGAGATAACAAAGAAGATAACATGTAGATTTTAAGACTCAAACACCAGACCACCAACAGACCTGATTTTCCAAACAAGTCCACAACTAAATACCATAGTCAAGGGACTAAACAAGCATTCCTACAAATCTGCAATTGTTTTCATTGAAAAAACTCTAAGAGTCTAAACACAATATTCTCCACAGAACTACAAACTACATAATTTATTAACATGGAAAACCTGTAAAAAACATTTCCATGTAAATCTAAATCCACTAAAACATCTAGAATAATAGATTACATATTTAATTTAAACAAGTAAATACTCAAGAGCTATAGGGACCCACAACCTTTTAGGAAAAATCTAAAACCTTCTCAAAGCATGCATGGAAACCTGCAACTATCTTACATTCAAAAAAATAATCTAAAAAAGATTCCATCTACATATCTACAAAACTGCAAGTTTTGATTAACCATGTAAAACCTAGAAAACCACTGTGTTTATAACACACATGCAAAGCCATATCCATTTATCATCTAGAAGACCCTCTAGTCTGTATACAACCATAATAGTTAAACCAAAACAATGGAATATCATGAATATGCATAAGCATAATTTTTTTTACTGAAAATACCTAAAACCCTCAGATCCAACCAACATGAAACTAAGACATGGAAGTAAAACAAACCAAAGGAAGAAGAGGTCCAAGAACTCTAAGCCCATTTTTAGGCCAACTCCACCACCACCATGTGCATGCATCTAAGAGAGAATCAGACTATTTCAGAAGCTTCCAAATCATCCAATGATCAACTCCATAGCCTATATGCATTTAGCATTATTAAAACAATGTCTTCCAATGTCAGGAATTAAAAAAAAACACCAAACATAGGCACACCAAACTGAAATATTAACAACATGAGTCTCTTCATATGACTAGAGAGTCCATCTCAGACACCCAATATGAAAAATCTACTGCACATAACTATAGAAAGAAAAATAACCACCATGCATGAGGGCTATTCAGCTATCAAATCAGGAGCTACAGATCAATTACATATCAAATGTAACTACATGATCAACTCCATAAAACTATATCTTCTCCATTCTTGACAATGCTTGTTGTTTCCAGAAATCAAGATCAACTACAAAACTTCCACTTAGCCAAGGATAAATAATCATCCAATTCCTTCAAAATAGATTCCCTCAAGCTTTCCAGACTAAGAAATTAGAACAAAAGAAATACCCAGAACCCCAAACACCACATGCCACACCATGCAAGCACATACAAGTGACATGCAAGTCCATGCAAGTACACGCAACCCACAAAAATGCACATGCAAGCACATGCAAGTTTGGAACTGATTTTTTATACCAAATGAAAGGGAATGATGAATTTGAAAAACCTTCTGAGAACCAGAATGCACCTTCAGTATCTTATGTTTCTTTAAGTTACAAATCAGATTTCAATTACCTTGATATAAGCACATACTACTATTCCATAAAGTGGAAACAAACATAGTTTAAATTCCTATGCATTAACCCTTGAAGGAAAGATATTGTAGTTCCTAAGCTAAAAAGATTTCAGCAACATAACGACATATAAATTAACATTTTAAGAATGAGAAACACAAAGAACAAAAGATAGATAAAAAGAAAAGAGAAGAAAACATGATATACATGGGGAAAACCCTTTCGGGTAAAAACCCCACCTTCCAAAGCATCAAACCAATTTATCAATCTGCAACAATTTGATTACAATATATTTCAGGCTCATAGCCTTAACATGTAGACTACATCTTGCTCTTCTCTAGTAGCATAATAGGTAATTAAAAATTCTCCTCTCAACTCCTCAAGCAAAGTCTCATATTTATAGAGTTTACAATGCACAAATTAGACATTTCTAAATGACTACCAAATGCTAAAGATAAAATCAACACAAAAATAGAAAATACCTTCATACACAACTTCTCCTCTAAAATCAACTTTCCAACTTAATTCCTCATCAAAAAAAGAAACTGCAAATTGTAACTCACAAGACAACATGAAAAAATTAAGAACATTTAGTATTTAAAAAATCTATGCTATGAAAAAATCAAAAGTTGAGACACCTTCATTTTTCTAACAGTTTGGATCTCTAGCCACAGCCCACAGATTCACCATTACTATGTGTTGGGGGGAATGAAATACCCCATTAGTTTGGCTGAAGATTTTGGAGATGCGTGAGGAAGCACAAGTGGCGTTGGAGGATGCAGTCGAAGAGTTTCCATCCCAATTGCTTCTAAATATTTTACCTAAGAAAGATGAGATTATGTTACTCTCTCTTCCATTCCCACACATGCGTCCACTTTGTCTCTCACTTTGTTCATGAGATCAGCTTGGACATCGCCCATTCCATGGTGCGGGTAGCCATTGTCAGTTCCTACTGCAATCATGTTCTGCATTAATCACCAGAATTAATGAAGTTCATAACATATATAATCTTAGAAATTAAAAATATTGAATAGATTCTGAGGAAAAGATCACATCCTATTCTAAAAGAAAAAAAAAAAAACCCATAATTACATACATAGTTTTCCAACAGACTGTCTATATGAACATGCTGGCCTAAACTTTACAATAAGATATGTAGATTGAAGTAGGTTTATTTTTTGTTGGGAAATAGGTATCTATGAAAAAACAAAAGGTGAATAGCCACTCATACTATAAATTAATGGGTTGTTGTGCATACTGGTAAAATGCCTTTGATATTAGATTTGGAAAGTTGCGCTCCCTCTTCGGCAAAATTAGATTTGAATTCATAAAGGATTTGTAATATGTCCTTGTTGCCATCGTCCTCTTTGGGCAGAAGCATACGCTTTTGTTGTTCTTCCATCTTCCTCACCAAAAACTCATCAAGGCACTTTTGCAAGCTCTTCATTACATCAAGAGAACCACCCAAACCAATCCAATCTATGAAAGTAACGTAATTCCCAATCCTAAAATGAGCACCCTCGATTATGAAATCCCCCATTAATTTTTAGAAATGCATGGCCTCTATGCTCATCCTGAGCGTCATCTGTCCAATAACATTAGAAGTAAAGACATTGAAAATATCTTTGAAATTTAGAGCAGTGGCTCGCTGTTTGAAGATAGAGGCGAGCAATAGCACCATCTCTTCCTCTCGGAACTGCTGCTACTT
>VDFB02299449.1:0-60658 GCA_007258455.2 Sequoia sempervirens
TACATCAACCTCGAGCTCGCAGGTATTTTAGGGTTTCCAGAAAATCAACCGTACTATCCGTACAATTTGCAGCAAAAAATCATCCCGGTCAGTTGTCCTCTGAGGCAAAAATTTTTTAGTAGCAGGCCACTTTTCGTTTCAGGAAAATCGGGCTAATATCTTTTTTTATTTGGCAAAAAATCATTTTTCTATAGTTTTCAGAAAAATATTTGGGCGACCTTCAAATTAAAATCTCCGTCGGCATATTTTAATGGGGGTTTGATTTAAAAAAAAAATCATCGGCATTTTTTTCGGCATCGGGATTCATTTTTTCTGCGGGTTTATTATTTTTTCGGCATATATTTTTATCTTTTGATTTTTTATTGCCGTTGGCAATATAAAAAATCAAATAAATATATTGTCGGCCCATTCTGCAGAAATATTTTGTTGGCCACCTTTATTACCTTGTAGGGACGGATTGTACCCCGCAGACCCGTCGCATCAGGCCTATTGTCGGCCCATTTGGAGGGGCCGACCCCACCGGCTGCCTACCGATCACCGTGCCGGAGTTGTTTCCCGGCCAAGCATTCTCGCCGTCCCCTTGTTCTTGCCAGCTTCGTTGTTCGCTCCCGCCGACCGTTGTAGCTCCCGCCGGACGAAGACTGGCCGCCGACCGCCGTTGAAACCCCCGCCGACGACCGCTGCCGGTGCTCCTCCTGCCGGTGGTTATCCACCACCGGTGGTGCTCTCCACTAGCGGCGCCACCAGCACTCTCCGCCCTGCCGCCACCAGGGGTGGCGCTTTTTTTTGCCACTATATTTGCTACGGTCATATGAGTGACCGAGACTTAGCGCCCGAGGTGCTAATTTTTTGCACCAGATTAGCCTGCGAAGTGCCTAATATAGGCATTTTTTTCGTTTGATCATAACTTTCACCCAGGGTATCAATTTTTTGCAAACAATATACCGTCGGAAAGGGAATTTTGTGTAATTTCCAGTGGTGACATCCGTTCTGTGAAATTTTGCTCGCAAAAATCTCTACATCCAATTGAAGTCAAAACCCTAATTTGGACTCAAAGCTGCATATCTTCTCAACCGTTCATCAGATTTCAGTGATTCCAGCGGCATCAGGAAGGTGATTCAGAGTTTTTTTTATCAGTCCAGCCCCTTGATCAGTTTCAGATCCAGGTACTCTTGCATGTGATTTTTTTCAGTTTGGTGCATTTGATCAATAACCTGGTTATTCTGAAGCTTGGGACAAATTTGTTTGATCCGGGTTGCATCACTTCAGTTGTAAATCATATTTGGAAGTCTTTATTTGCTGTTGAAGGTCAGTGTCTTTGTATTCTTGTGAAGAAATTTCATTATGGGGCTTGCATATTTTTCTCCTTTGACTATGTTGCACAAGGGTAACTATTTGCAATGGCGAGATGGGATCTGCCACCATCTTCGATCACTTGATCTATTGCCTCATTTGTTTGGTATTGTTCCTCATCCAAGTGAAGGTATTCATGAGCTTGCTTGGAGTTGCAACAGATACACTGTTTTGGAGATTATTTCTATGCAAGTTGATTGCGATGTTTTGAGTTTTATTGATCATTGTGATTGTCCTCACATTCTTTGGACTCAGCTTTGGGAGATCTATGGAGATTCAGATACTCCACCATTCCCAGATGATCATGCTTCAGAATGTCATTCTTCAGATCAAGCTCCCCATGATGCTATTGTTATACAGGAAGTTGATTGCCTTGATCTTTCCGAAGAGGTTGACAAGGTTCCTTTCGGTGCTTCTTCTTCATCAGAGACAGTTGGTATCCCTTCACATTCAGTGATTCCTTGTCCAGAATCATTGATTGAGGCTTCCACTATCATCATCGATCAGGACACATTCAGTTTTTCAGACTTGACATCACATGATGGCTTTGTTTTAGGTATCATTGCCTTGGCCACTTCTACAAGTTTGGAGAACATTCTTGAGGGGGTATCACTCCTCTATTCATATCACACTTTGGAGAGTTGTTTTGAGTCTCCTCATTCCTTTGTCTCAACCTTGATTGGGAATTCAGAGACTACATTGGAGGCATTCAGTTTCTCTTCAGAGATTTCATATCTGAGACTTCTTCCCTGTCATTCCATTTAGGACTTGCAGTTTCTTCAGCATCTACCATTGGATTTGCTTCAGACTTCTTTCAGTGGTTTTGAGGACACTTCATTCAGGGGGGCTATCAAGTCTCCATCACATCCATCATATCCATTCTCTCTTTGTCTTTGGATATTGTTCAGCATCAGTTTCTGCATCATCCTGATTTGTCACCCTCTTCATTGTTTGGGACTATGGCATGTTCTTCATCAGGCAAGGAGACATTTGAGCATCATTCAGAGACATCATCGACATCCATCTTCATCCTTCCTTCCTTCAATTCCTATCCGGAATGGGAAGCATCTCTCCACTTGCAGTTGGTTTTGTTTCTTCCGAAAGGGAGACAAGTTGTTTGTCAACATTGGATCTTGTTTTGTCTTCAGACACTTACCTTTCTTGCAGGTGATATCATCTTTTGGGGGGGCTATCTAGTCTCTCTCTTTTCTCTCCTATGGGGGGGCATTGATTGTATTGTATCCATGTGACGGATGGCGTACTTGGGGGGTAATTTGGGAGTCCTCCATCCTTTTCTTCCCATCCTATCTCACATCTTTTTGCTTTTACATCTCTCTTTTGGAGAGGGGTTTTGTTCCCATTGGGTTTTCCCCTTTTCTCCGTTTGTGGGAGATTTTCTGCATCTTCATGTACATGGGTACCTAACATGGCCTCGTAGCCGGGACCCATCATCATCATGCATAATCATTGCATTTTCCTCCCTAAGTTGCACTTATGGGGGGGTGTTGGTGTAATTAATTAATTAATTATTACACTAACATAAGTTAACTTAGGTCTTGCATTTAATTAATTAAGTCCTAGGTTGCATTATTAGATAAATCATTTAATAAATGGGATAATATCCCCTTCCTTATTTGTAGGAGATAAGATTCCATCTAGAAGATGAGTTGTCCTTCTAGACTTATCCCCTCATTTAATGATAGTCACCATTAGGGTTCACATGTTGTCACATGTTGTTAGATCAAGACACATGTCAACATCTCATGCATATTAGGGTTTACCTATTGCCTATATAATCAGGCATCTTGTACATTTGTAAAATCAAGATATCAATCAGATATCCATAATCCAATATATCATATCAATATTGAATCTCCATTGTGCATGCCTAGTTGCAACACTTTCTGGGTGGTTGATTATCTTTCCTGGCTTAAAGGTCCTACATCGAAGACTGCAGCTTCAAGGACTGTGCATTCATTATCCCAACAATAATTACAGTCACAAGAATTTGTTCCTCCATTGTGATTTTATGGTGATTCCACACAACAAAATTTGGACATGAAATTCTTAAAACCCTTAACCTCTATAAATGAAATTTGATGAGATGTTGCTTTCAAATATAATTTTCAAACCTGGAACTACAAATATGACTTCACAACTGAATTATGCAAAAAGATAATGACTACCCTCAACCTGGCGATATCTTCTTGAATTTTTTCTGATTTTTTCCAAGAAAATCGTCCTTAGTTCTCCACAAACTGTCTCAAGTAGAGCAAAACACTGTCGCAATAAATCAGGTGCGAACTCACTTTTCTTTATGTCGGCCACAATTTGATTTTTAAATTTTTTTCATGTTTGTTGAAAATTCGACGAAAATAATAGCCGACATTTCGACGAACCCCATGTTCGTCGAAATTTCGACGAACGTCGGGGATAAACTTTCAAAAAATTGGAAATTACACATCAAATTTTACAAGCACTCGATGAACATCGAATTTTACATATTTCGTCGGACAGTTTCGTCGTATTTTGCAGTCAAATGTATTAGTGAATGAATGTAAGATAAATCTCAGAACAATGACTCATTATATCCTCATCTTTCTGTTATGGTTTGTACTAAAAGTGACTACTTTCAACAATGTTTTGGCATCTCTATTTTCAAATTTACATTTTTTTCTTTAAATCAAAAACTAAATTAATACGGGAATGCACAATATTATAGATGCATCAACTTCAAAGGTTGACTAGGATCAATATCATGCATATGATGAGAGAGTAGCTAATGAGAGGGACATTGACAAATATCCATGTCCATGTAAAAATTGTCTTGGTGGAAAAGTGAAAAAAAGAAATATGATTTATCAACATATGATAAGATATGGGCATAGTGGTATAAGCTCTTGGACTTACAATTATTATGAAGATATGATAGAATGGCAGACTATGAGAGATGAAGAGACAACAAACATAGATGAAGTGGCACCAAACATAGATGAAGAGGCAAAAATGTTTGACGAAGGTTTGAAGTTGATAGAATGTTGAATGAGGGTCTAAACGATGATTGGGCTAAGCCAATGGATGATGCTTTAAATCTTGTGTATGATAATTGCAAGTTAAGTCATTTGACAACAATCCTTCAAATTCTTAACTTGCAAGTGGTGCATGGTTGGAAAAATGAGAGTGTAGATCAGTTATTGGCATTATTAAGTTCATTGTTACTAGCTGACTCCACATTGCCAACAAAATGAAGTCAATGCAAAAATTAAATCAGTAAGCTTGGCTTGGGGTATGAAAACATCCACACATGTGTGAATGGTTGTGTATTATTTCGCAAAAATCTTGCAAATGAGAGTGAATGTCTGAAATGTCATGAACCGATGTATAGAAAAGGGTTGAAATTAGCTGTGGTTCCTAGAAAGGTTCTTCGCCACTTTCTGATAATTCCATGATTACTCTGAATGTATAGGTGCAGAGACATAGCTGAACTTATGCAATGGCATGCCCAAAATAAGAGCACTGATGGAAAACAACGACATGTGCCTGATTCTAAGACGTGGATGGAATTTGATAACAAATGACCCAATTTTTCTCAAGATCCTCATAATATAAGGTTGGGTTTAGCTCTAGATGGGGTGAACCCATTATCAGATCAAAGTACTAAATGGTCAACTTGGCCAGTGTTTCTAATAAATTATAACTTGCCTCCATGGTTAGCAACTAAACCATTTTTCTTAATGTTATCATTGATTATACTAGCAAAGAAAAGTGTGACTTCAGATATAATAGATGCTTAAATATAGAGCCATTATATGATGAGCTAATGGAATTGTGGAAAGGAATTGAAGCAATTCAATCTTTAAGGGATGGTCATTCAATCAAATTCACTTTAAGAGCTTCCTTATTGTTTATGATTCATGATCTTCCTGCATATGGCAGATTGTCTACTCTCTTTGTTCATGGATACCATGGATGTCCTGCTTGCAACTTTAAGGATATTGTGAGGCACTCAAGAAGTTTGCATAAGTGTATTTATTGTGGACATCGTGCTTACCTTAAAATGGATAATCCATATCGTAAAAAAAAACACGTTTCAATGGTTAAGAAGAGAATCGTGAAGCGCCATTGCTAATAACAGGTGATTACATTGTCGAGAATGGACAAAAAAGAATGTCATTTATTGAAAATGATGGGATTGCTGGCAGCAGATATGATCCAGGTAATGAAAGTGGTGTAAAACGGTTGTGCATATTGTATAAGTTGCCATACTTTAAGGATATAGCCATTAGGCATAGTATTGACTTTATGCATACTGAGAAAAATATAGCTTATGTTATTATAGAAACTCTTTTTGGTGCTTTTGATACTATTTCATCACATGAAGACTTTCGGGAAATAAAGATTCGTCAAAATCTTTAGGTTGAAAAATATGATAATGTAAAATATAGAAAACCTGGTGCTCTTTATGTCTTGACAAAGGAACAACGTGCACAATTTTTACAGTTGATGTCTCAGACTCACTTTCCCACTCGATATGTAAGTAGCAACATCATAAGCCAAACTGACATTAATAGCTTAAGAGGCCTCAAGACCCATGACTATCATGTCATAGTTGAGAATATTTTACCTATTGTGGTAAATATATCAAGTTTAGAAAAGGGGATAATATTAACAATTATAAGGTTGGGCCTAATATTAAAGAGAATGAGTTTACATGTATTAGATCCTTCGAACTTTGATAGTTTGAGGGATGAGGTTGTTAAAGTCCTTTGTCTATTGGAACAAGAATTTCCACCAACAATCTTTGACATTTCTATGCATCTTTTAATACATCTAGAATATGAACTAGAGCATTGTGGCCCAGTAAGAACGAGATGGATGTATCTTATAGAACGATATATGAAGGTTTTGAAAAAAAATGTTTGTACTAGGGAAAAACTACAAGGCAACATGTTTGAGGGATATTCAATGCAAGAGGCCATGGGATTTTGCATATAATATATGAAGGATTTAAAAAATGTCAATCAACTTGTATGGGATGATGACGAAGATGAGTGAGTTGCAGGTGAAGTATTCAAAGGCAATGGATGTCACTTCATGCTATCATATCAAGAAAGAAGTGCAATACATGCCTTTATTCTTCAAAACACATCTTCGTTCGATAAGTGGCACAGGTAAAACAAAACTACACAATTATTTATTTACTCAATTGCATTTACACATTTATATTATTAATCTTACTATTTGTACGTCATTATTCTATGTAGAAAATATGAAGAAGAGAATCAAACTTGGATGCAACATCGACCTCAAAAGTGCAGACGCCATGATTTGATTAGAGGTGATTTTTTTCCAAAAATTTGAAGAATGAATTGCTAATGCAATCAGTGATGCGAAAGAAGGTCAAGATATAACAACAGAGGAAAGTGATCTTTCACAACTTCCACATTTATGGGCTATGCATTTTAGTGGAATGTGGGCCTATGGTAGTCATTTAAGAGTGGAAGAAAAATACAAAGGAAAGACAAATTGTGATTGTGTTGAATTTCTTCATGAAATTGAGAAGAAATTTTATGTTGGATTCATCCAAGAAATTATTCAAGTGGATTTTGGTGAAAATAGTCCTATATTATTAAAATGTAAGTGGATCCTACCATCTGCAGTAATATTTGATGAGTATGGATTTGTACGTGCAAACACGACAATTTTTATCAGAGACAGATGAGCCGTATGTTTCCCCTCTTCAAATTAACCAATCATTTATAATTGATGATGTAAGAAGCCCAGGTTGGTCATACGTCATTCAAACAGAGTCTTGTTTGAGATGAAAATTCATGGAAGTTGTTGATGTAATGCTTGATGGGCAATATGTTAATTTACAAGAAACATTCGAAGAAGTGGATGAAGACAATGAAGGACTGTTTGAAGAAGAGGTTTTGATTACCAATGAAGAAATTGGGAGAGAGAATGTATTGCATGTCACAAATGAGGATGAGGAAGAAAATCAAGTAGATGCAGACACGAGTGATCAGGATATTGATCTTGTTGGACATACAGATGATTATTGATGAGCCCCATTTTAGGACCTTTTATGTAAGACTTTTATGTTGTTTTAATATTGTTTTATGTTTTAAGGACACAGACCTTTAGACTAATACCTGTTTCAAAGCTTTAATGTTGAACAAAGTTACTATATGAATGCAATATGAATATGTTTTCATATAAAAATGAGGATGCAATATGAATATGTTTTCATGTATATATGTTGTATGCAATATGAATATGTTTTCATATATAAAAGAGGATGCAATATGAATATGAATGCAATATGAACATGAATGCAATATGAATATGTATACCATCATTGCTTTACTTTGACAATGATCTTTTCTTAACAACTCCTCTGGACTATTTACTGCTTTTATATATGTTCTTTATCACTGTCATTGTTATAGCATCCTTTATAAAATCCATCATTGAAGCATTGTTAAACATTGTTTCTATGTTTTATTTTATACTTTTTTTACTAAAATAGCACTGTCTTCCCTACATATGGCATTATCTTTAGCCCTATTTTGTAATATTATTGTATACCATTACCTTGTGAACTACTTTGGCATTGACTACTCACTGCCATGAAAGTATTTCTCATTGTTGTCTTCATTTCTTGGATCTTTCACCCACTGTGGCACTCGTTTCCTCACTGATATGGTATTTTGTTCTCTATTCCTTCACTGTTTATAGCAACAATATACAATCCTTGATGATTGATCACTATTTTTTGTCAATGCTCAAGGAATCAATACAGTGATTCCCCATTGCGATAGAAGCATATCCTCATTATATCCCCACTATTTTGGCATTACATGTTGCTCACATCCTTTGTTGTCTTCACATTCTTTTTAACAGTGATATCACTGTTATCAACATTTGTGCTTCTGACTTTATGCACTAGAAATAACTGTCTCATATGTATCTTTATATATTGTAAGGTCATTGCTTTTTTTTGCTTTGATCAAATGTTCTTAATTGTTTCGCATATATCTTGAAGTTCACTGCTGTTTGACTACTTAGTCCTCAAATCATGGAATTCCTTACTTGTAACTCACTGTCCACTCCAACATATCTGTTCTTTTTCATGAAATCTACCCCTTCATGAATGTGTGTGGATGTTATGAAAAAAATAATTATGTAATAGAACAACAGAAGTAAGAATCGCCAAATACCATAGACATTTCTTAGTGATGGTGCTATCACCTAAGCAAAGAATTGGTTTAGTTGTACAAAATGGTTGACATGCTACAAGTTCATGTCCAATTAAAATTTGGTAATACATATTTTTTTATTGAACCATGAATGAAAACATTATTGCTAAAGATTTGATGGATTGATTCAAATACTTTGCTAAGTTTTTTATGCAACTTGCATTTTTGCAAGGCACCATTATTTAATATCCATTGATTGAAATACCCACAACATCTAATGACTGTTGTTGTTTGCAGTGCTTTAGACTTCATATGTGTTTTAATGACTGTTCATTAAAACTGAGACCTCATAAACTTGTATTTATGCAAAAAAATTTATGGTTAATTATCTTTGTATCAAGTTGCTAATTTATACATTATTATTTTTTTGGACATCAGGAAATGAAGAAAAAGAATTTAAGGCACAAATTAGATGATAGTGATCACAATGCTAAAACTCCAGTGACAGATTATGAGCGCTTTCGTGAAGAACGTGTGGCTAAGAATAATGAATATTTATCACGTCTTGGTTTGACAAACATTCAAGTTGTAAATCCACTAAGTAGTATATTATTTGTTTAATATTGTTTAAGGAAATTTTATAGACAAGACCTTTATGTATATAAGACATGATATGATTGTTTTTTTTTTTTTATAGGAAAGAAAAAGAGTGCAGAGAAAATGTAGAGAAGAAACAAAAAGAAAGTAAAGATACAATCATGCCAGCTCGTAGAAGCCAACACTTTTGTGATTCAACAAATGTAGTTGGTGAAAAAAATAGTTGTGATGAAGTGAAATCTACGGAGACCAGTACTAATCTACCTACTCATGCCACACATGATGTGGCCAAAGAGGATGAAGTTCTGGTTAATGAAAGTCACGAAGAGAGTCCACTTGCATCTGATGTGCCTAAGAGTGCACCTGTCGCATCCACAACTTTTGATGGAATTAGTGGATCAACCAAAAATATTTGTAGTGGTTCAACAAAAGATGTGCCTGCTTATGTTAAAAGACAAAGATTGAGTCAAGATTTATACATATCTATAGAGAGGAATGCAAAAGAAAGAATATTAGAAAGGAAGAATCCATTCTTGGTTGAGGTATCAAGAGATGGTGAACGCATTGGGAAAAATGCTACAAGGTGGGCCTCTGAGTTGGGCGTAAGATGTAGGGCCCATTTGGATATTTGAAAATCAAATTTTGCAGAGCAAGATCCACGAAATGTGGAATATGTTATACAAAAAATGGAAAATGCCTTTGACATTGTTGGTGGAAAAATCTCTAGAAAATATTACAAGCACGAGATGCAACTTCTGATGAACAGTTTTAGATACAATTGCAAAAAAAAAACCAGAGGGAAAAGAGACATTAGACTCCACTCTCTCCCAAACAGTGGGAGGCATTAAAAGAAAGTATGTGTTTCGAAGAATATTTGAAAAAGATTAATAGAGGCAAGAGAACAAGAGATAATGTAAGGATTGAATATACATTTGGCCGAAGCGGGTTGTAGGCCAAAATGGACAAATGTGGAGTAAGTGTATGGATTTTTGGTTCAACTTACATTGTGTTATTTATTTCAATTTTTTATTGAACTAACTATATGTTGAAATTGACATTATATTTTAGGTGGAAAACAATAATAAAGAAGCAAGTGTAGAAGATGTTGTCAATTATACGACAACATTAGATCGTACTAAATCTAATACTAGTATGAAGAGGAAATCTAGTTTGTCAACAGAGATGTCACAGCCATCTGTTGAACACCCTGTAAGAGACTCTCCAAATCATGTCAACTCAAATGAAGAGTATCAACATATAATGAGTTGCTTACACTGTCTCACTGAGAAAGTTTCACAGTTGGTTGCCTCTGTTAAGCCTATAGTTTCTACATGGAATGACCATAATTTCACAGGTTCAAATCAGGTAAGAGGCTATCCCTCGATATTTTGATTCTCAACTATTTCATCTTTATATTGTATTCTAAAGATGTCTACAAATTTCATAAATGTTTTCTACAACATGCCTTTATAAAATTACTCTTGTGATCTCTAGGCAAAGTATTACGATCATATATAGAACAATGAATCTATGAAATTTTGCCTTTTGTTTCATTCAAATCCATTGTGACTGTCCTAAATGTTATGACTGTGAGTTTTATGAAAAAATAACTATGAGATCAATAAATGATCTGTTAGGTCTCAAAAGTGCAAGTTCTAAACCATAAGGGGGGTGCCAATCTCTTAATACACCTTTGGCCCACGAACAAGGTAAAAAAGACTGATTCCCTTGATATATATTAATTCCTGATAATCCATGGTTATATCCGGCCATTGGGGGAATGCAAACATTCGTTCCACCGATGTTCATGTGTTACAACGATGTGCTTGCTTTTGTTGACTCTATCAGTCTATCGGGGAGGACGCCTTAGAAGTTAGCCTGATAGGGCATTGTTACATCGATACTAGGTTATTAACTGCTTTCATCGGGCCATCGACGAGGCTATAATGGGGGTTCCACCAATGAGGAATTGTTAGGCCGATAGTGCTAATTTTTATTTAGGAACAGGGTGATGTCATAATAGTGGTTTACAATTCCTGAGAGGAACGGATTTTAGCTGAAATCACATATTTTTAGAAAATATAATTATTTAAACCTTAAAAAGTTCCATTTTAAGGATTCCAATTGAAGAGGGTTTGATCAAATCAACTTAGAGCAAACCCCCTTGGATAGAACCTTGCTAGTTTTAAACCATACCTATAAATGTGTCTCCTTTACACCTATCAAAATGCTGATAAAAAATCACTTTTGATTTAGCTTTTGGGGGATCAAATGAATTCATTTAAAATTTATTTCAAATGATTATGGTATTCCTCGAACAAGCTATCAAATGAATATAATTTTAATATGTTTTGGTTTTGTTATGTATTTGTTTTTTAAGTTTTATTAAACATAGGTTTTTCATCGAAAATGAATTTCTTTGTTCTTCACATGTGGAAAAATAGAAGATTATCAAAAAAAATTGAAAAATATGATGCACTGATATTGAAGTCCTTGATCCAACAAAAAATTAAATTAAATTTTGACATATACAAAAAGTTACGCTATAATGGGTTATGCTGTCTGAATTGTAATTCGCTTCACTTTGAAACTTGATTAAGGAAAAAATATTCAATAAAAAACTATCTAACCAAGTGGAAGCACTAGATATCGTGAGTTACAAATCTAAATTTGAAAGAATCGAATTTATCCTTCATGGAAAAAAGTTATGCATTATACGGCAAGGCCACTTTTAAAAAATGTTGTTTTTGAAAAATCAATTTTCGTGGGAGATGGAAAAGAAGTGCAATTTGATTCCAAAAATTTTGAAAAAAATATTTTTAGAATCTACAGGCAAAATTTGATGAGACTCTAGTTTGCACCATCTTTAAATTCCTCACAGTTTAGCCGCTATAGGTGCCCGAATGTGAAGATTTAGTTAAAAATAATAATTTCAGTGTCCAGTTTGGCCAAAAATTGTAAACCACTATTATGGGATCACCCATTATAGGGAAATATTATGGAGTTTCAAACTCATTTATGGGTGTGACAATTTGGCAATGTGGGCCACAAAAGCATAAATCTGCAAAAAATTCTGATTAATCCCGATTTTTAAAAAATCTGCAGGCTGGACGATTTTTTCCCTAATTTTTTGAAAAAATATTTAACCTTTTGGTCAACGATTTTTTCCCATTTCAAACAACAAAATTGCCAAAAAAAAATGCATTTATAACCTACAAAAAAATGTGAATAAAATCACGCTGATTTTCGCTTGAAAGTAAACCATGAGACCATTGCTTACTATTATGCTTTGATAGATTTTTTCCAACCATCCATAGCTTGTTCGAAAGTACTTTTTTTAGGCTTTTAGCCACAGTAGCAAGGCAGTGAATTGTTTGATAAAATGCTTTGGTAGACATGTATGCAAAATGTGGTAGCATAGACAAGGCAGTGAACTGTTTGAAAAAATGCCTCAAAGAAATGTGGTCGCATGGTGATGGAATGACATGATAAATGCCATGACAAGAAAATTACTACAGATTGTCATGGCATTCCATCACCATTGAGACCACATTTCTTTGAGGCATTTTTTTTTAATAGTTCACTACCTTGTCTATGCTATTGCTTATTATTATGCTTTGATAAAAAAATTCCAAGCATCCATAGCTTGTTTGGAAGCACCTGTTTTAGGCTTTTAGCCATAACAACAAGGGAGTGAACAGTTTGATAAAATGCTTTGGTAAACATGTATGAAAAATGTGGTAGCATAGACAAGGCAATGAACTACTTGAAAAAATGCCTCAAAGAAATGTGGTCTCATGGTGATGGAATGCCATGACAATCCATAGAAATTTGCTTGTCATGGCATTCCATCAACATGAGACCACATTTCTTTGAGGCATTTTTTTTCAAACAACTCATTGCCTTGTTTATGTTATTGCTTACTATTATGCTTTGATAGAGTTTTTCCTAGCATCCATAACTTGTTCGAAAGCACCTATTTTAGGCTTTTAGCCATAGAAGCAAGGCAATAAACTATTTGATAAAATTCTTTGATAGACATGTATGAAAAATGTGTTAGCATAGACAAGGCAGTGAACTCTTTAAAAAAATGCCTCAAAGAAATGAGGTCTCATGTTGATGGAATGCCATGAGAATCAGAAGCAATTTGATTGTGATGGCATTCCACCACCATGAGACCTCATTTCTTTGAGGCATTTTTTCAAAGAGTTCACTGCTTTGTCTATGCTATTGCTTGCTATTATGCTTTTGATAGATTTTTTCCAAGCATCCATAGCTTGTTTGAAAGCACTTGTTTTAGGTTTTTAGCCATAGCAACAAGGCGTGAACTGCTTTGACAAAATGCTTTGGTAGACATGTATGAAAAATGTGGTAGCATAGACAAGGTAGTAAACTGCTTGAAAAAATGCCTCAAAGAAATGTGGTCTCATAGAATTCCATGACAAGCAAATGCAATTGGCAGAGCTCCTAGTTATTAGTTATACAATGTGAAGTAATTGCATAACTCCTTAGGTTGACTTTGTAAAAACTATATTGTAATTGAAATTTTGTCATCTATTAGCATCTAGTTATTAGTTATGCAATGTGAAGTAATGCTTTGAGTTTGAAAGATGTGTAATGCAATGTAATCAATGATATGAATATAAACTACAAAAATCTATTTTTACAATTCATTAGTTAAACTCTTTATTTTTTTTGCTCTTTGTATCTCTATGCTATGGAAATGCCTTTTAATTTCAAAAAATCATTTTTATCTCTTGTTCTACAATTTTTACCTTTTTTTAAATCCGATTTTTTCTTGATTTTTTCCAAACTTTTTCCCAATTTTTTCAAAAAATCTTATACTTTTGGTTTGTTGATTTTTTCCCCAAAAGATTTTTGCTGCTATGTGTGGGCTACAAAATAGATCTTGTCACACAAATTTCAATAATTTGTGTTGATCATAAAATTAAAATGTGATGAATTTATGTGGAATGTGGAGGATAGGTGGGTGGAGGCTAGCGAAAAATGTGAGATTTTTCAGTTCTAACAGTGGCTCTGATTGGGGATGAATGAGCGTGAGATCATTGCAAGAATGATCTTGTTCTACATTTTTTTACCTTTTTTTTTAAATCCAAATTTTTTCCAATTTTTTCAAAAAATCTTATACTTTTGGTTTGCCAATTTTTCCCCAAAAGATTTTTGCTGCTATGGATAAAGCAATAATAAAACTCTTGAAATTTTGTTCTTTTCTCATAATTTTTTGATTATTTGTAGTTCCAAGCTTTTGTACTTGCTCGTATAGGTTTCATTGTTCTCTTTTGCATTGAATTAGGTGGCTGGGTGAGTTAACTTCAATTTGTTTATGATTTGGTGGATTCTTGAAGAGTTTTGTGCATTTTGTAGTCAAATTGCTGAAATGGGTCTGTAAAGACAAAGTTGAGGGTTTACAAGTCTACAAAAATGGATTTTCACCCATTCCACCTATTGTAATCACTTTAACTTAGTGGAATGGGTGGGTAGCAAGTAGGAATAAGGTGTCCAAGTGGTTTCAGGGGTGAGGGAGGCCATTTGAGGCTTTGGGCATGATGCCCTAGAGGTGAAAAAGTGTGGTTTTTGAGTGAAATTGAAAGGTTTGAGTATGGTCATGGTTGTGAAACTCGGGGGCAGCAATTTCTAATGTTAGAATAAGTTTTTGCAAGCTTTATTAGAGGTTTTTGAGGAGTTTTTGGAGTGTGGGAAGGTTAGGAAACCGGATTTTCATTAAAACCCCCTTGGAATGACTAAAAATGAGGGTTTCATGAATAGGAGACTTGGAGGCTGTGTCTCAATGTAAGAGTTGGGAAATTTGAAGTTTTGTTGCCTGGTTAAGAATTCCCAATTAATTTTTGGGTTTGAGAGGAAGAGTAAAGAGGTGTTGCTTTGCAAAACAAGCCTAATTGGCCAAGTAGGACAATGCTGAAGTCCAATTTTGATGTTGTTGGTCCAAAGAGACCTAAAGAGATTTTGTGATATGTTTTTGTAGACAATAATGGGTGTTTGAAAAGGTGAGGGGTTTGTGAATCTGAAATTGGCATCATTTATTTTAGTTTTTCAATGACTTGTTATAAGAAATTCCATTTTTCTTGCCTTGCTAGATTTGAGGTGTGACATAAATACTATTGATTGTCTTACTCTTATTGTTGTTTTTTCTTTGCCAAGCTCTTCATAATTGTCTTACTCTGTATGTTTTTATAGTTGCTTCTTACTATCAAGGGGGTGTATGACTGTGGCCCAATGACAGTGACCTATAACATGCTACCCTTTGCCTTGTATAACTTAGGATATTCATGAAATATGATTGTATACTGTGAATTTTATGCTTGGAAAAGCTTTGTTGACTATTTTTAAATGAATTACTCCTCATCTAGATATATTTTTTTTCTCGATGGTTAAACTGCATGCAGAGCAATTTTATCAAAGCAACACAAAAACAAGAACACCTTGATGTCAATCATAGTTGTGTTGAAGTTGAGGTAATATAATAGTTGTTGTGGACAAAAAATTATAGCTTTTGCATTCTTTACTTGACTTATATTAACTTTGCATGATGATTAAACCACATGCAGGGCAATTATATGAAAGCATAACAAAAAGGAAAAGACCTTGTCAATAGAGCTCTCGGTAAAGCTACACAACTTCAGGACAATGTTGACAGTGATTATGCTAAATTCGAAGACAATGTGCATGATATTGATAGTACTAGTGGTGTTGAACTTGAGGTGAGTGCTATGAAACATTACTTTTCCTTGATTCTGAAACCTTTCATCTATTAATGACTGTTATGATTCCAAACAGTGAACAAGCTTATATAATAGTGAGTAGACAACTAAAACATTGAATGTAACCCGTAGAACAATCATTGTACCTACTTTGTGACTTTTCAGTGGGGATTGCTAGCACTTCAATATTTTATGATGCTTGACTGTGTTTTAGGGAATTGTAATTGACCTTGTCAACATCTTGAACTTAGCATGTTGCTTCTTTCATTGGATGATACTTGTTGTTCTTTCCTTCGCGGATCTACTATTAACCCTTCATTGTGGCTGTTGTTATTAAAAAAAAAAATTCTTTTGATATTATTTCCGCTCTCTTAATGTCTTCTTGTTGTTTAGTAATGATATTTGTTGCACGATCCATTAAACTCATTGTTATAGCCATAAAACTCGCTTCCCTTGCACTAAACTCACTACTACAACCATGAAACTCATTGCTACTACTACTTGTTCATTGGACATCATTCCTTACTTTTTTTTGCATACTCTTACACTATTTTCTAACAGTGAAAGACTCTTTCTCTATTATTTATGTGACCTCTACATCCAACCTTGTTTGTTACTCCTTTACTGCTACTATGAAAGCCACAAAGAAAGACTGCATTGTTTCCTCAATGACTGCTCTTAATGGCTGTCACATGTTGCCTTGATACATTTTGTTCTTTGTTCTTCTTTTATATGTCATCATTAATAAGGTTATGTTGATTGCATGGGGTTATGTTTCAGAGCTTTAATGCCAATATTTTTGTACATCCCAATGTATTTCACCTTCACCTTGCAACAGTAGTAGTAGTGCTCTCATATTGCATTCTTTGTTTTTGTGCATTAGCTACCTTTTTTATATGCAACAATGCTGGCATAACCTTATGTGTCTGGTATGCATGCATGGTAATGTAGCGTTTATATTTTT
The DNA here is from genome assembly GCA_007258455.2 of Sequoia sempervirens. Taxonomy (NCBI): domain Eukaryota; kingdom Viridiplantae; phylum Streptophyta; class Pinopsida; order Cupressales; family Cupressaceae; genus Sequoia; species Sequoia sempervirens. The sequence goes on from VDFB02299449.1 coordinate 16,857, forward strand.
GGCCTTTGTATATGATTAGCATGAAGCTAATATTAACATTGTAAGCACTGCTATGAGTGTTGGTTTTTTAGTAAATTAGATTGATCATTACAATTATTTTTGAAATTTCCCTTTTGCAATTATTTGAACACACACATGCAAATACTATTTAAGTAAGTAATGGTTGTTTATTATGCAAGCAAGGGTAATCATTACCTATGTAATATAATGTGTTTTTTTTTTTCTTTTTTTCTTTTTGCAGAAATGTATTGATAAACTCAAAGAAGGGGATAAAGTTAGGGTGTTGGATCCATTTGATGGTGATGTTGTGGGCATTGGGTGGATTCACTCCCTATCTATTGTACATCGAGTCAACTTGAAATGAATAGGAGATGCAAATGTAAACATTTTAAAGGTCACAAGTAACATACCCCTTGTTTATGAAGACAAAATAGATGGAGTTGTTCGTCTGCAAGAGAAAGAGGGAACCTTCACACGGTGGCCACTAAAATATTTGTAAAAAATGACATAGTTGAACATGTTTATCATGTACTAGTTGTTAGACATCTTGGCTCACTGCTTTATGCAGTATTTTGAATGTGTTGTTCAAGGATCTTAATTATCATGGTGTATTTGAGAGAGTTGGAAACTCTTAGACAACTTTGACATTTTTTATTATATTTACATATATACTTTTAGACAACTTTGACATCTTGTAACTTGATATATATATATAAACTAAAGTAATGAATAAATTAATGACTAAATATATGACTAAATTAATGAATAAAATAATGACTAGTTTAATGACTAAAGTAATCACTAAATTAATTACTAAATATATGACTAAATATATGACTAAATTAATGACTAAATATATGACTAAATTAATGACTAAAATAATGACTAAATTAATGACTAAATATATGACTAAATTAATGACTAAATTAATGACTAAATATATAACTAAATAAATCACTACCATGACTAAATAAATGACTAAATTAACGATTAAATCAATGACTAAATCAATGATCAAATCAATGACTAAAAATCAATGACTAAATAAATGACTAAAATAGTTTAGTCATAAATTTGGTCATGTTATAAATGACTACAAATAAACCACTTATAGTCACGTGACTAAAATTAGTCATTTACATGCAATTTTTAGTAGTTTATTTAGTCATATATTGTTGTTTGTGTACTAATGTTTGAGCTCTAAATCTAGGTCATCTCTAAGCTCTATGTACTTGAGCCTCATAAAGTGTCCTATAATACGTGACCTAGGCTATGAACAAGTCACATTCCTACTAGTATTGAGCTCGGGCAATGGAGTCTATCTGTAGCTATATCCTTTGGCTCCACTCTTGATCTCTCTACTGAACTGCCTTATCCCTCTCCTTGTGGGATTGATCCTGCTCAACTATGAGGATGACTATCTGAGCATCAACAACTTGTCTCTAGACAATCTTGGCATCCCTCTCACCAGCTATGACATCTCTATCCTGGATTGCCTAATCTCTCTAAGCTATAATACGTGCCAATTGTGCAACCATGTCTCCATCTAGGGGAGGTGCTTGTGGTACCTGTACCCTCTGTTGTTAATCATCCTATACTTGGTCATGTCATCCATCGTCATGTTGTCTGTCATCCTCACCTTGATCCTAGGCCCTCTACTACTGCTCCAGAGCAATCCTCTTCCTTTTACGAGCCTCCCTACTCACAACTACTCTGCATCTCTGATCGATCAATCATAAGGCCTCCTACACCTACTCCTCTAGGGGGTATAGTAAACCTAAGTGGCCTCTTGCAGGCCCACCACGCATCAAAGTCCAGTGTTGTCCTCACATCTCGATGTTCGACCGCCCATCCCCATCCAAATGGTGCCAAGGTTAAACTCTGTCAATGCCCTTTGTGAATCTGCTCAAGATTCCCATGCATTGACCTCTCTAGTTGTCTGAGCATATCGAGCCTGATAATCGTCACCTGGCTTGGTTTGTCTCTCCACGAACTGGCAGAGGACTCTGTTAGGAAGATACATCTCTAGGATGGTATCCACTCTCCTAATGAGGTATCTTGTTTGTCGTCAATATACAAGTTGCTTGTGGTCATCTGTCCATACCTCACAATCTAGATATGAATGCCATATGAACTTAGTCACACCATCAAAAATTGACCTCCAATACTAAAGTCTTCCAGGCTGACAGTAATGAAGATAATCATGGTACTTGTATGAGTAGGGATCATCTAGATCCCTTCGATAAATCCCCTCTAGCCTCGTAACTACAATGTGCTCCCATGCCCAAACATGGAGCAATGAGACACCTGCCAAAATGTTGCTACCACCATGGTAAACCACCTCGTGCATATCACAATACAAATGAGCCAAAACGTAGGGTCCCCATGCGTAGATGGTCCTGTGCTCAATCATCATCTCAATAACAGTGCCCCAACTGACTAGAAATCTCCACGATCTCCTATCCGACATCAAAGGCCCTATGATCAATCCTACTAGAACTATGACCATACCATCCACAATATCTAGAAAACATAGTCAGATCAATCTATGAATCTACAACTATGAGATGTTGCACAACCAATACTCGCTGCATAGCTAATGTACCTCTCATCACATCATACTCAACTAGCTCACCGTGAATCAAGATACATAGTATCCTCCAAACATCCTCTCTAGTGTGATGGTGCACTCCCTTGTGGGAAGGTGAAAGGTGGTTGTCTCAGATCTCCAACATTCTACAAGCACTATCATCATGGCTCTATGAGATCGAATCTTGGGCATGTATGTAATGTGCCTCAATCCAACAACATCTAGGAAATCTCTCTCCAACTCTTGGAACTAGGCTATCTGATCCAAGATTCGTGGTCTTTGCTCCCTAGACTGAAGAGGATGTAGTGTGGCCTGCAAGCATTCAACCCACAACGTCAAATTTTGCTAAAAAAAATCAAGTCAGGAACTTAAATATGTAGTTAAATTAGCTAAATCAGAGCTTTCACATAAGAGAGCTTCTTTTTGAACAATAGTGCTGGTTGTTTACAATAGCGAATATGTTACTTGATAATAGCGTTGGATTTTCACAATAGCGAATCTGTTAAGGTTACAATAACACTGCTCTTTGACAATAGTGACAATCTCCTTGTAAACAAGCCCACATGGTAAATTTTTACAAAAGTGACTTGACAATGGTGCTACAATTTGACAATAGCACTAGTGTTTGACAATAGCGTCAGGTTTTCACAACAACGGGTTTCTTAAAACTACAATAATGCTAAACCTGTGTTAATAGCGCTAATCCTAAATCTTAACACTATTGTTCATCTTAAATTTGAGCATTACTTATAGAAACGAAGAAAGTTAAAAGAGAAAGTTAGAAGTTTACATATTGCAATGCCCACACCAGCTGGCCGCTGGTATTGACAGACAATGTTTGCTTGATGTAGTGCGCTCAGAACCCTTGCCACCGTCAATGCATGTTTGTATCAGAATCTCACCAAAGAGCATAAATTACCTAAAGTTGAGTGTGTAAATGAGGGTTGAATGAACCCTAATTTCCTATTTAACTCCCAAAAACCATAGGTTTTTACCCTCGACCACCTTCCTAGGTTATATTTTGAGCACACTGGATCGTCCTAAGCCTTAACTGTGATCCCTAAAGCCTAATTTTTCGTCCTCTATGCATTTGAACTAATCTTGAACCTTCTCATGAGCCCAACTTGAAAAAGTAATTTTTTTGCCTGACCTCTTGAGGGGGTAGCCCAATGTCCTATCATCCTTTCGCTGACCACAAGGGCATAGTGGGGCATATATTAAATTTTTCCAATCTTGATCAGAGCATTGAATTTTTTGAAACAATTCAATAAGTACATTGTGTCAAAGAGGGGAAAAATGTAGACATATAAAAATTCCTAACGCATATCGCACATCCCAAAATTGCATTTTTCCATTATTAGCATCATATCACATCATTTGCATCATTAATCTCTTTTTAATATCATTTCTACCATTTAACCTTATTTCCCTCTATTAATTAAATAATCTTGAATTATTTAATTGATTCTCTATTTTATCACTAATTTAACCTCATTCCTCTTGATTAATTAAATAAACATTAATTATTTAATTGTGTCGATAACTTAACTTATTCTTCTATTCTAATTAAATACTTATCCATTAATTATTTAATTAAATATCAAACCCCCTCCTAATATTAAATAATTATCTTTTATTATTTAATGAAATCACTTATCATCATGCATGAATTAAATAATTATTTTTAATTATTTAATTATCTTAATTTCCTTCAAAATATCTTGACTTAACTTATCTCAAACACCATCCCTTAATAAATAAACATTTTATTTATTAATCAATCTTATCTTTGGACATTCCTCAATTAATTAATTACTTTAATAAAATATCTTATCATGCAAAAAAGTGAACTCATCTTCTATCTCAATCTTATCTTGCACATTCCTCCAATAATTAATTAGTTACATTATGCATTGTTTCTCAAAACTCAACTAACACTCTTTCTTAGTCAATTGATATTGATGGACCACTCTTTTGATCAATCAATTGACTTAACACTTCAATCAATATCTCATGCAATCAGTTAATTGGGTTCTGCAACTAGTTGCAGTCAGTTAACTGGGAAATCAATTCCTCTCATTTATTCTCAGCCTTTGATCTCAAATTAGCAACTCTTAATCTAAATCGTTGATCTAATTTCCTAAAAATTATAAAATCACTCTTCATCCTCCACATTCATTACCTAGAATTTTCATAGCTAAGTCATTTTCATCTCGAGCATTTATCTTGAGAGCGTTATCATAGCAGCTAGGTCACCCATGGAGGCTCCTGTGTTGAAGCAATCCAACATATCAAACAACGCAGGTTACTCCAAAATGGGATGGTAAGGTTCTTGTTTTTAGATTTAATTATGTTTTTGATTTGATTAACCTTTGTTTAAATGTATAACTTGTTTGCAATCATATCTCATTTGTATGTGGGTTCATTGTTAATAATCCATAACCATATTTTCCCCTTACAATATTAATATATACATATATATTATCATTTTAACATCTTATTTTATATATATATACACCAAGTGTATATGTGTGTCCAATCAATTTTCCATATATATGATGTATCCACATATGAGTATACATAAGTATTTCTATCTATGTATGCTCACACATGTATATGCTCTTATACACGAGTTATCATAGATATACATATATATATTTAGTGTATATACTTATTCGTTCATATATATATATATTAAATACGCGAAGTAGGACATGTACTCAATACAAAGATTTAGTCTCAATGACACAAAATAGAGAAACAATCAAAGGAAATCAAAGCCAATTACTCAAACATTCCAATCATCCTAAAAACTATGACTAAGGGTTTACTTACCGACACATATCTTAGATTGACTTGACTTAACTTGTCTAACCTAGGCTGTGAGTGTATGATAGCTCAAGTAGGTACATTAGTGGTTGCCATGCCAAACTCCTCTCCTAGGTGATACTCTCCTTCTCCTCACTAGAGGGTTCGACTCTTTCCTACATCCAACTTAGTGCATCATAAACGCAATTAGTTGATAACATGAAAATCATATTCATTATATATCAATTGCATTATTAAAGTATTTGAAAAATAATCACATTGTAATGTATATTCATATATTTCATTCATCCATTGAACATATTAGAGGCATAATCTTGCATTTAAGATCATATTTACTCATAAAAGTAAAAGTAATCTAGTAATTCAGAATGGGGTGTAACAATAATATAATTTGTAAACTATGAATATTAGTGGAAATTTAGAAACAATTTAATTTTTTACTTTTGTATATATTACAATGATTATTTTGATAAGCTAAATTCAATGTATTTAAATATGTTTTTCTAAAATATAATTATTATTTTTATTTGTAAAATATAATAATTTGTTTTTGACAATGTGAAGCATATTTTATAGTGAAAATGTAGAAAAGATTATTTGATTCTTTGCTTTGATTATTTTATATTGGTCATCGAACGGTTATGTTTTTATAATACAATATATACATTTTGAATATTAGTGGAAAATTAGAAACAATATCTAATTATTTTCTTTCTTTCTTTGTATAAAGTGCAATGATTAATTAGATAAGGTAAATTTATGGGGCTTTTTTTTATTTACATTTATAAATGTAAAATATATTTTTTTAGTGGAAATATAGAAATAATATTTGATTATTTGCTTTTTTTTGGTATAGAATGTTTTATTTTTTTTAATATTTTTGTTATTTGTTTTATATTGGGTTAACATGAAAACTTTTTCAAGGACCAACCATCATTCTATCACATTCTCAACCGTTAATTGTTCATATAAGAACGCCTTCAATATAAAAAGAACTATTTTTTTTATGTAACTCTTAATTTTATTATAAAAAAAAATCATTCATTAATAATTCCTTTCTTAATTTTGAAAATGAATAAATATTATATACTATTTTACTTTTAAAAAATCTATCACTAAGTAGATAATTTTTTACTTTTATTTTTATTATTATAATTATCTACTTTTATTTTTATTATTATATATTAATTATTTAAGATATGAATGACTGTCTTTTTATATAATAAAGCTATAAATATTTATGCTGTCACCCATTTGATATTGCTAGCAATTAATTTTATAATTTAACGAGGTTGCGACGGGGAAGGCAGCCGGGCGTTGGTAAACGTGGAGTTGAACGGTATAAAGATTTGACGACGGGTAGACATTCCCTGAGATCTATTTCTTGATCTTGTTACAACAGTGGCACATGGGCGACTCGCCTAATAAAATAATTATTTTTGGAGATTAAAAAAGAAAAAAAAAATCTCCTAAAAGCATTATTATTATTATTGCCAACAATGAAGGAGGCTTTTACCATAGGACTGCGCGCGAGAAGAGAGACGGAAGTAGCAGGCGCAGATGCATTGAGCGATTCTGGTTTATGCAGTAACTTATTTGATGTTTATCACGATTGAAGGATCTCTCAATCAGTCTATTGAGGGCACAGATGTGCAGTCCATAATTAATTGCTTCCGAATGCAGTTGTTGTCGACAATTCTTTGTTTAGAAATATTTCAAAAGCTTCCATTGAGACCAAAACATTCGTGATTCATTGCGGTGAGTGATCCAAGGTCTTTTTTTTCTTTCAGATTTTAGGTTTTTATTGTTTCCATTGGTAGGCCTGGTGATTGCTATTTAGGGTTTGCTATCTTGAAGCAGTCCATAGCTTAGTTTTTCCCATGGACAAGATTGAATTCAATTATGTTGCGTTTTCTTGCAAATTTTCAATTTTGGCCCTAGATTGCCAATTATCATGTTTGATTCTCTCTAGGGCCTGGGTATTTGGATGAGTGACCTAGAGTCACCATATGACTTTGGCCTTGATGTTCAAGACCTATGCGTCATTTAACAAAGTCGCCATTTGTAACAAAGTAACTGATTGGATTGTATAAGTCTAGGATTCGGGAAGTAAATACTGTAAGAATTACCTTCTACTATATTTATGTTTTTGGCAGTTAATAACAAGCGAGTAGAAGTATTCTTATTTACTCCTTAAGATAATTGCTATAGTATATTCATGACGAAATCTACTACTGCAACTTTCAATAGGTGTCATTTGACCATCGCAACTAGCCTCATAGTCAGATTTGAGTTCATCGATGACGAATCTAACAAACTTTGTCATTTTCATCGCACTACTATTATATAATGGCCACAGGCCCATTTGTTTATCTTAGGAATGTTTAATTTTAAATGGAATCATAACTCATTTTTTAGACAGAATAAACAGATGAGTGGCAAATAATGCAGGCAAAAAATGTTTTTTTTTTAACTAATTCCAGAAGAGGCCTGATTTGCTAAAGTTGAACGGATTGTAACTCTGCAGTGTCCTCCATGGATAGTGCTTGCCGAAGCATCTCAAAGTTTGCAACCAATGCTTACAAATTTGACAGTTGGACTTCCCACACTTTTTCCTAAATAATCTATTGGATTGTTGTATTTGGCTATTTGATCCAGAGGCAATGTCACCAAGATCCAAAGAAATCTTAAAGAAATTGAAAGGGCCTATAAGGAGAATTACCATCACTTCTATTGCTTTGGGTCAAAGCAATCGAGGGAGATGGTATTTTTATCAACCTTTTTATCCGTTAGGTCGTTTGAAGATGGTGTGGCTATTTTTTACTATTTAGTGTGCCAATAATAATGGCACTATTAGGTAGTAGGCCAACCTTTTCCTTTCTATGTACTGGCCAAACCATTTTGGGCTTTTTTCGGATTGATTTAACCTTTTTTTGCAATGTTTCCACTAATCTACCTTTTTGGTCAGTGCATTAAAATCAATGTATTCAAGCATACTTGTAGATGGGAACTGGTAGTTGTACGGGAGAGGGGGATGGGTACTAGTATTTCATTTTCAAAAAAAGATGGAGAAGACTAAAATATTATTTATTTCTTTATATATGATTGAGATTTAGAGAAAAAAAATCATACAGTGAATATCTAACTTCAAAGAATGTAAAATACAAAAATTAACATTTTAAAGTATTGAAATAGATGTCAACTAAAGAAAAGATTAATTTTAATTTATATTCATATTTGATAATCATCATGCCATAAGCACCAGAGATGGCGGACAGAGATTGGGAGTGGAATGCCATTATATTAAATTGCTAAAAACATAATACTTGTAGATGACTATTTTTTCAATTAATTGATAAAACTTCAATACATGTACACATCTTAAGCCTTATCATTGTTTCTCTTTGTGCTATTACCTCTTTGGGATTTGATAAGAACATTTTCTGCTACAAGAAACTTGTAAATTTTCATGTCAAAAAATAGAAATTTTAAATTCTACTATTACTTAAGAGTTTTTACCTTTTGACAACCACATATCAGCACTGTAGGAAAACTCGGGTTTGATTAGAAATATAGTATCTCTGGGCAGCCATGTACCATGTTTTTGAAATAGTGGCATTCCTGCCCTGGTCTCTGTCTGCCATTTCTAGGTGACTACAGTTTAAAATTTAATTATTTATGTCACAATGATGGTTATCAAATCTTTACTCCCATTGACATCTATTTTTGGTACTTTGAAATGATGTTTTTAATTTTTTAAGTATTTTACTGTTACATGGATAAAGTTGTATAGTTATAGTATAATTATTTGTTTCTAAATTTCTAATTATATATTTAGCTTAATTTTTTTGCCATCTTCAAGTACTTGTCTTGCAGTTTTTGAAACACGGCGTAGTGGTTCTCGTCCTTTTCTCCTGAACTGGTTCCTGCTTCTTGGCAATTATCAACTCCAACTATGTGAGTTTGATGCAAATGTGGTTCCATTCACACAACCAATGGGGCATATCTTGAGAACCTGGAATAAACTCACCCCATTACAAAAATATGAGCTCTTAGAAAACACTTCATTTACAATACCTTATAAATTATGCTGCGTCTAGTTGAAAACAGTGTCAATATACTGTAACCTTTATACACTTAACTTCTTTTTCTTTGGCTGACATTTCAGCCTATCTTCCACTTGCTCCTTTAGCTATCAAGTAGGTGAAGGGTGTGAGCTTCCTTCACTAGTCATTATGCTCTTCATCAAATATTTCTTTATGTTCTTAGAATCCCTCTTTCCTCTCTTACTTATGATCTTAGATACATTTGTCATAGTCCTCCTTTTTAGGTTGTGCCTCACAATCTTTATCATACTTCTTTTCTTGCTCTTTTTCTAACTTTTCATCCTCTTACCTAATATTTTGTGGAATACCATATATCACCCTTTTATCTGTATCAATGCCCCACGAATTCTTTTGGAATGATAAGATTCTTTTTTTTTTTTGCTTGGTAAATGCTGTCATGGGGACAGCTCCCTTTTCATTAAAATTCAAAACAAAGATACATAATATATGTGTCAGACCTCTACTGGCCTCTCAGCTGCATAATGTATATCATGCCCTTTGAGAAGGCAGTAATTCTCTCTACCTGGGCAGCAGAGAAGAGATCACCATTTTCACTTACAAAATAACTTAAGGTTTCCATATTTTTCCTCATCAGCCCCTCAGTAAACAAGGTCAAGGCTTTGTCAGACACTTTCTTCTTCCTCACTGCAGCTGTGTCGAATATCCTTGCAATGTAGCCGGCAGACAGCCTCTTGTCAATGGAAGAGATCTCGGCCTGCACCTCCATCTTATTTCCCTCCGCAACCAGACAGTTAGCTACCACCGACCCCCATGTCTTCGCCCCCATCACTTGTACAATGTTTGTTAGAAGTTCCTCATAGATTTTGCCATCATGTGAAATGATTATTGATACTCATAATTGCGTGATTACAAGAGGAGATGGAAACTCCTTGTAAAGAAACTTACAAGATGATGTTTCTAAAAAGAAACCATCGTTAACTGAAGCAAACTAAAGCAATAAACTGAAAGATGCTAAAACCAATTAAAGCGTAAACAGAAGTTACTAAAAACTAACTAAGATAACTAAAAGTAAACAGACAACTAACTAAAGCTAAGATGACCATTAATATTGCATTTAATATTTTAATATCATGCACATGACCGGCCTCCCAAACACCTTCGCCTAAGGAATGATAAGATTCTTAGATTAGTAGTTGCAGATTCTTTATCCAAGGATATTCAAGAACAATATCTAACAATTCATGGCCATAGCATATGTGATAGAAATTTGAATCCAAATCATAATCATCCATAGTAAGTTTCAATTCTTCAAAACTTGAAATCCATTCACCTTATACCTGTCTCTTTGACATTCTATTTTTTGAACCTGCAGTTGTTAAGCCAGATGAATGAAGATGAAGATATAACTACCATTCAAGTTTTATGGTGGTAATGTCTTCCTTTTGAACCTATCTTCACTTGGAAACAAAACTCATAAACCTTTATCTTTCTTTTCTTGTTCCAAGGTCAGGGTTCATTCTAATTTTTCAGTCTTACTTTTTATTTTGTTAATCTGTTTACTTCTTTAATTAGGGGTTGAATTCCTAAATAAAGTTAAAGGTAGTCTTTTTAGGTCATTGGGTTTGAATTCCTAAGTAAAGTTAAGGTAGTCCTTTTAGGCCATTGCTAAGCGAGATAACAATTTGGTGTGTGATACTCATCCCTTGTAGAACTCCACAAGAGTGTTGTTTTGCCATTTACCCTATTACTGTTCAAATTTGTACATCTTTAGGTTCAGGCTTCTTGACCAAATTTCAATTTACTATCTCCTCTTCCTTGTGGTGACAGTCTCTCTTGAACTCAAAATCCATGTTTGTTTTACTCTCTATTAGCTCATCAAGAGCTTGAATTTTATTTCTTCAGATATGATGCAGATGCATTTTTTAGGTGTCAACTCACTTTTGTAGACTTCTCTGGCTTTTCCTTTCATTAGTTTTAGATGCCTTGACCAAACTATAATTGACCACCTTCGCTTCGTTGCTGTGGCAGTCCCTTGAATTCAAAAGCCATGTTTATTGTACTCTTTATTTGTTCATCAAGAGATCAAATTGTATTCTTCAGATGTGATAGGGATGCATTTTTAGGTGTCAACTCACTTTTGTTATTTGTAGACATCTATTTCCTATTTCCTATTTGACTAAGAAAACTTGATCTGCTTCTCCCCAAGTGAAAACATCTCTCACATAAGCTATTCCTCCAAAAGAAAGCTCTCCTATCGAAGCTCTAGGTGAGAAAACACACCACACAAGACTATGCAAATGAATATCTTAAAATGCAATGCGATAACAATCACTAGCATCGATATCTTCATAACCAGGTGCTTAGGTGTCTCCATAAATTACACTTCAGAAAGCTAGAGTTTCTAGAAAACTTTCATTCAAATTATCTCCCCTTAATATGAATATAAAAAATATGTAGGTGAAGTGATTTTATGTGTATATAAAAGATATGAAGGTTTTTGATGCCGGAGCATCCGGGTTTTCTGGCAATCCGGTTAAATTTTTTCATTTTCAATTTTGTTTGGTTGTTTATCAAATTTTGTTGTGGTGTTAAAACTTGGTGATTTTGTTTTCGTCTGACTGGCATCTTTATCTAGAGGTTATTGCAATTATATCAACTTTAAAAAGTCATTAAAAACCAATGTTGAGGGACATTTAAAATTGCAGATTTAGAATGATATTGAATGTTAAATATATTATGCCCAAAATGGACGAATTTCTGCAGCCAAGGTGTTGGAATTCAAACAGATTTAAATGATACAGGGCAGCAAATATAGTTTTTTGGGAGAGCTGAAGGATAAAAAAAAAGACTTTTGGAGGTGAAGCAATAAAAATAAGAAAAAATCAGCAGCTGGATGGAGAATAGACAGCAGTTTTGAATGCAAGAGAAGTGGAAAAAAATCGACCTCTAACATGGCTGGAAAAATCTGCACATGATAACTAGTTTTGAAGTCACAATTTTGGAGTGATGCTGGAGGAATAAGAAGAATTAAGAATAAAGCAAGTACAGGGGAATAAATCAGAATTTGGCATGTCTATATTTGTATTTTCTGCTGTAAAACTTTGAATTGGAACCATAGAATAAAGTGGCATATTTTGGAAAAAACTTGTGTGGTTAAATTTTGAGTGGAAATTTGTTGCTGAGAGATTTATTTGCTGCATTAACTCTTAGTCTGATAAGACCCAGAGTTATTGTCCTGCATTATTTGGTATCAGAGCAGGTTTGAGTGCTGAGGAAAAGATCTAGAAATTGTCTAAAGAAGAAGCCAATATGGCTTACAGAGGAAGAGGTCGGAGAGGAAGAGGACCTAGAGGGTGGAGAGCCCAATTTGGCAGAGGCAATTCAAGGTCTCACAGCACAGATGGAAGCCATGGAAATGGCACAGAGAAGAGGAGTCCATACAGTGGACATAAGTGATGATGAAGAAGAGCAGGTTGCTGAAGGCGGAGAGGAAGTGAAACAGCCGGGTTTAGACCCAGGAGAAGAGCGTTTCATTAAAGCCATTACAAAGGTAGGTTCCAGGCCACGATTTGATCCTCCAAGTTACAAAGGCGGGTTAAATGTAGAAGAGTTGCTGGATTGGATTGGTGAAATGGACAAGTATTTTGAATACGACAATACTGAAGAAGAGCAGGAGGTGAAATATGCTCGCACCAAATTGAAGCTGCATGCATCCCTATGGTGGGATCACCTACACGAAGACAGGCAGCGAAAGGGAAAGGAAAAAATAAAATCATGGGATCGAATGGTGACGAAGATGAAATCCAAATTTCTACCAACAAACTACCAAATTAATTTGTTTAGAAAACTTCAAAATTTAAAACAAAAGGAGAGCAATGTTGAAGAGTATACCGAAGAGTTCTACGGGTTAAGCATAAGAGCCGGTCGTGAAGAAGATGATATGGAACAAGTTTCAAGATATCTGAATGGTTTGTGCATATCCATCCAAGATGAAATTAGTATGGTTAATATTCATAGAGTGGAGGAGGCATATCAATATGCCTTGAAAGTGGAAGAAAAACTCAATAGGAAGCAACAAAATAACTCTTGGGGTAGAGGCAAATTTTCATGTGAAAGAGGACCACCAAACGACGGAAGAGGCTTCCAAAACAAGCAAGAGGAAGCAAGCTCGTCAAGTGTGAGTGTGCAAGAAGGCAAGGGAAGAGGAGATTTCCCTAAGGAAGAGGAGACTACTCTCGTGGAAGAGGGTCATTTGGAAGAGGTAGAGGAAGAGGTTTCAACTTCACATGTTTTCAATGTGGAGAAGTAGGCCATCGGGCATTTGAATGTCCACAAATCCAACAAGATGTTGGAAAGGGAAAAGAGTCCAGAATGCATGTTGCACAAGCTGAAAATGAGAAGGAGACTTCAACAAAGCATGTAGCAGACCCCGAAGATGGAGAGTCATTTATGTTGCGGAGAATTTTGTTGAATCCAGAAAAATAGAAACCGGAGCCAGTTCAAAAAAGAAATTTGTTTAGAACAAGGTGTAAGGTAAGTGGAAAATGTTGCAAAGTTATTGTGGACAGCGGTAGCACTGATAATATAGTGCCTGAAGAAATGGTGGACAAGCTGAAATTGAAGAGAATCAAACATCCCAGCCCATACAAAGTTTCATGGTTACAAAAAGAGCATCAATTATTAGTGAATGAACAATGTATGGTTAATTTTCAGATTGGAATTTACAAGGATGAAGTCATGTGTGATATAATGCCAATGGATGCCTGTTATATTCTTTTGGGTAGACCATGGCAATTTGATAGACAAATTGTTCATGATGGGCAAATGAATACATATACAATCAAGAAAGATGGAGAAGAATATATATTGAATCCATTGAAGAATAGAGAAGGAGAAAATGAAAACAAACCCAAGGTATGCTTAGTTTCCGGAAAGCAATTTTTGAAAGAATTCAAAAGGGAGAAACCATGTTTTGCTTTAATTTCCAAATTTGCAGCAGTTGGGACAGCGAAGAATGAGGATGAAATACCAAAAGAAATTCAAGAGATTTTGGGTGAATATGCTGAAATATTAATGAAGGAGTTATCCGATGGATTGCCACCTATGAGAAACATTAGTCATTGTATGGATTTGATTACCCGTGCAAGTTTACCAAACAAGGCACCATACCAAATGTCACCACAAGAGAATGAGGAAATAAATAGGCAAGTGCAAGAGTTGCTGGATGAGGGGCTGATTAGAGAAAGTTTGAGTCCGTGTGCAGTTCCAACAATGCTAGCACCAAAGAAAGATGGAGATTGGCGAATGTGTATGGAATTTGAGAGCAATAAATAAGATAACTATCAAGTATCGATTTCCTTTGCCACGAATGGATGATATGATGGATTGTTTGAGTGGGGCTAAGTATTTTACCAAAATTGATTTGAAGAGTGGGTACCATCAAATTCGCATAAGAGAAGGGGATGAATGGAAAACCGCTTTCAAAACAAAGGTTGGATTATATGAATGGATGGTGATGCCGTTTGGTTTGACAAATGCACCAAGTACCTTCATGAGGTTGATGAACGAAGTGTTGAAACCATACCTTGGTAAGTTTGTTATAGTATATTTGGATGATATTCTAATTTTTAGTAAGACAAAAGAAGAGCACTTGCAACATGTTAGAGCTATTTTACAAAGGCTGGAAGAAGAAAAGTTAATGGTGAATTTGAAAAAGTGTAGTTTTATGAAAGAAGAATTGGTATATCTGGGTTTTGTGATTTTTAGCAATGGTCTGAAAATTGATCTGGAAAAAGTGAACAATTGTTGAGTGGCCTTCACCGAAGAGTATGTTTGAAGCAAGAGGTTTCCATGGATTGGCAAGTTTTTATAGGAAGTTTATTAGAAATTTCGGTGGGATATGTGCGCCAATTACAGAAACAATGAAGGGTAATAGAAAAGAATTTGTTTGGAAAGCTGCAACAGAGAGGAGTTTTAATATTTTGAAGGAAAGAGTGACGAAGCAGCTCATGTTAGCACTTCCATATTTTGGAAAAGTCTTCCAAGTTGATTGTGATGCAAATGAGACAGCGATAGGGGGAGTTCTAAGTCAAGAGGGAAAACCAATAGCTTACTTCAACGAGAAGTTAAATGAGGCAAAAAGAAAATACTCCGTGTATGATCAAGAGTTTTATGCAATTGTATAGGCACTCAAAAAGTGGAGACATTATTTGCTACCAAAGGAGTTTGTATTGTACACCGATCATCATGCATTGCAATTCATTAACAGCCAAGGTACCTTGAGTCAAAAGCATGTTAAATGGGTTGAATTTCTTCAAAGTTATTCATTTGTTTTAAAACATAGAAGTGGGAAATCAAATAGAGTTGCTGATGCATTAAGTAGAAGGTGTTTGTTGTTGAATGAAATGAGAGTAAGTGTTGTTGGTTTTGATTCGATGGGAGAGTTGTATGAAGAAGATGCTGATTTTAAAGAAGCTTGGGTAGCGTGTAAGAATCCAATAGGAGTGGATAGAACTCCATGGCTGGAGTATTTTATTGAAGAAAATTTGTTGTTTAAAGGAAAAAGATTGTGCATACCTCAAGGTTCTATGAGGGAAAATTTGTTGAGAGAGAAACATACTGGAGGTTTGGGTGGACATTTTGGAATGGACAAGACTTTGGCACAGCTGAGTGAGAGTTATTATTGGCCGGGTATGAGTGCAGATGTAAAAAGAATGGTGCAAAGTTGTAGAGTATGTCAATATGCAAAAGGAGTGAGATTAAAACACCGGATTGTACCAGCCATTGCCAATACCGGAGAGACCATGGGAATGTATTAGCATGGATTTCGTTTTGGGTTTACCATTAACACAAAGAGGTAATGATTTATTTTTTGTTGTAGTGGATAGATTTTCAAAGATGGCTCATTTTATACCATGTAAGAAGTGTAGTGATGCTTCCCACATAGCAAATTGTTTTTCAAAGAAATAGTTCGGTTACATGGATGGCCAAAAAGTATTATTTCAGATCGAGATACAAAATTTGTTGGTCATTTTTGGCGTACTCTGTGGAGGAGAATGGGAACACTTTTGGGTTTTAGCTTAGCCTACCATCCACAAACGGATGGCCAAACTAAAGTTGTAAATCGAAGCTTGGACAATTTGTTGAGGTGTTTGGTTGGGAATAAGCCAAGTCAGTGGGATTTGATATTAGCACAAGCTGAATTTTCCTATAATAATTCAATTAATCGAAGTGCAGGAAAGAGTCCATTTCAAATTGTGTATGGGTACAGTCCAAGGGGAGTTGATGAATTGAGAGATAGTGCAGATTTGAATAGAAAGAGTGCTGTAGCAGAAAATTTTGTTGAGTATATTCATGAGTTGCACAAGGAAGTGAAGGGGAATTTGGAAAAGAGTGCCATTAAATATAATGAACATGCTGATGTGCATAGGAGAGCTCAAGAGTTTCAGATTGGTGAGCTGGTAATGGCACATTTGAGGAAAGAGAGATTCCCACATGGAACATACAATAAATTAAAATGGAAGAAAATTGGTCTATGCAAGGTTTTGCGGAAGTTTTCATCAAATGCATATGAGATTGAGCTTCCAGTTGGTGTTGATATCTCTCCACTATTTAATGTTGCTGATTTATACAAATATCATGAAGGTGAATCAAGTGGACAACAAAGTATATCTTCAGATTTGCTGGATGTGCAAGACTGGATGCATCAATTGCCAGAGAAGAAGTGTGAACAGATTGATCAAATCATTGATTCACGGATTGCTAAACGCACAAGAAAAAAAGAGTATTGGGAGTATTTGGTACGCCAGAAGAATCGTGCAATAGATGAAGCTTCATGGGTCAGCGCTTCAAAATTGGAGAAGTTTGGAATTCCAGTTCCAGACTTGCCCAAATGTTCATGAGCTTTACGTTCATGGAACATTTCTCTTACCCAGTGTGTTTGATGTTGGAGCATTCGGGTATTCTGGCAATCCGGTTAAATTTTTTCATTTTCAATTTTGTTTCGTTGTTTATTAAATTTTGTTGTGGTGTTAAAACTTGGTGATTTTGTTTTCATCCGAGTGGCATCTTTATCTAGAGGTTATTGCAATTATATCGACTTCAAAAAGTCATTAAAAACCAATGTTGAGGGACATTTAAAATTGCAGATTTAGAATGGTATTGAATGTTAAATATATTATGCCCAAAATGGACGAATTTCTCCAGCCAAGGGGTTGAAATTCAAACAGATTTAAATGCCCCCTTTCTTGGCAAAAATTAAAAAAAGACTCAAAAGTCTTGAGAGAGGCGTGGAAGTTGAGGAGGCTAGAAAAATGATACAGGGCAGCAAATATAGTTTTTGGGAGAGCTGAAGGATAAAAAAAAGAAGAGACTTTTGGAGGTGCAGCAATAAAAATAAGAAAAAATTAGCAGCTGGATGGAGAATAGACAGCAGTTTTGAATGCAAGAGAAGTGGAAAAAAATCGACCTCTAACATGGCTGGAAAAATCTGCACATGAGAACTAGTTTTGAAGTCACAATTTTGGAGTGATGCTGGAGGAATAAGAAGAATTAAGAACAAAGCAAGTACAGGGGAATAAATCAGAATTTGGCATGTCTATATTTGTATTTTCTGCTGTAAAACTTTGAACTGGAACCATAGAATAAAGTGTGGCATATTTTGGAAAAAAATTGTGTGGTTAAATTTTGAGTGGAAATTTGTCGCTGAGAGATTTATTTGCTGCATTAACTCTTAGTCTGATAAGACCCAGAGTTATTGTCCTGCATTAGTTTTCCTTTTTGTTAGTTTTAGTATCAGAAATGTAAGCAATAAGAAATGCAACACAGTGAACAATGAACACAACAAGATACCCTGGGAAAACCCTTCTTCTCGAGGGAGAAAAACCCAGCCAAAATATATCCCTTATATATTGAATGAAAAGAGCAGAAATTTGCTTTACAACTTGGCCAAACACAAGGCCAATTTGATGTAATGGATGATAGCGCCTCTCTTAGATGTGAATATACAAACACATACGATTTCTCCTTGATATCGATCTGCTTGAAGCAATATTATGATCTGCTGCGAAAGTGCAAACTCCCTCTTGAAGTGCGAATTGTTTCTTGAAAAATTGAATGATCAAATGAATGATCATTGCTTGGTATATATACAAATCAAAGGTGTCTTTTCATTAGAGTCGGCTTCTTTTACAAAACAAGGCGACTTTTTGTTTGAGTCGGCCCATAAAAAATAAATCAATATTTATAGCAAGTCCGACTTGCTTTTATTTATTCATCATTTATTATTTAAATTCAAGAGAAAGATATCTCTCGTCGCTATAACATCAACACTTTTTTCTGTCCGAGTCCTGATTACAAAAAAGCAGTTCTGGAAGGATAACCTTTTGACATCATAAAACCTTCAATACAGGTCATTTTTTTTACTGTGATTGCGTGTCAGACAGTTTTGGAAGAGTAATTTCTGATGCTGCAATAATTGTTTTGGTCAGACACATCTACTGTGTGAACAAACATCTGCAAGTTGAGGTGCTTTTCCTGCAAAGTTTCAACAAAATGACTCTAAATTTTCAAAATTCTTTTCCATCTTTGCCCAAACTGCTTCACTGATAAAACTTTTAAGAACCAAATATCCAATATTTTTGTCAAGATTTTTGGGGCTGTCATCTCCTTATGTTCTAGTAATTTACAGGTCCATCCTTTGGCTTTTGTACTAGATTCATATAGCAACTTCATTATTCTTCATTTTGGAATGCTCTTTGCAGTTTTTGTTTATCGTTTGCTTTAAAAAACAAATTATTTTAGGTGTAATGTATGGTTCATTGAAACTCACGTATCCCTGATTGTAGATGTGCATATTGGCACACAAGCTGTGCAGCACAATGAAGACGAGAGAAGGTTTTGCAACTTCATTATTTCTTTTTGGAATGGTGCAGTTTTTATTTATTGTTCACTTTTTAAATTTATTGTGTAGGTGTGCTTTATGGTTCATTGAAACTCTTCCCTGTCCCTGATTGTAGATGTGCCAATTGGCACACAAACTGTGCAGCATAATGTGAAGACAAGAGAAAGTTCAATTAAAGCTTATCCAAAGGTAATTCTGAGATAGTTGATCCATATGGCAATCCAATAGTTAAAAAGTGTTATACAGTGTGGAATTTTTCATTTTGTTATTGAGTTTGGGATTGGATAGACATGTTATTACTTATTATGCAGACCCTGAGACGTTATGCACAGTCTGAGTCAGTGGTACTATGCAGGATGATAAAGATCAAAATCAAAATCAAAATCTGAAGAGTTTATTAATTATTTTTCTAACAGTTTCTCTTCAAAATGTTGGTTGGGTGTATGTGATTAAGAACACTGCTTTTGGATTGTGCCTATGAGGCATCTTCATTGAAATATGCTTAAAATAATAAATATGATTTTGAATATTGTTGTAGTAGTTTTCCATTTTAGTCAATTTATCTTCTTGATAATACTTACAAGTTTTATTTTCATTGATTTTTTTATAGTATTTTTTAAGTGGGATGGGATTGTCTTATGTGCATCATAAGAAACTAGCAAACTAGCTTCTTGCTCCTTAATGCTAATATATTGATATCATACCATAGTTGGGCTATTACACTACTCACCATTGTGAATAGCTAAAATGTGCATGCATATCGGTGCACCATGCACATGCGGGAATACAACTTGGATAGAGGGTGTATGCAGCACCCTTCCCCAGTTTGGCTGCTAAGCCATGCCTATAATTGAGATTGAGCAGTGAGCACCTAGAAGATAAGCTGAACTCTATAGTACTGGCTTGGCAGGAACACTTTGTGTTTACCAGTTACCTAATGTTCATGAGAGCATAATCTCTTAATACTGTGAAAAATAAAGAGTGAATGATCAAGGATTGTTCTATGTTTGCTTTTGTTATGGTGTTTTCACTCTTTGCATATCAAAATATTACTGCTTAATTTTGACATTATGCATTATTGAAGTTTGTAAGGATTGCGGCCCAAAACAATCTCATGAAAGTAAAATAGAAACTCTATATCTCATAAACATGGAATAAAAATGAACTTCTTCATTAGATAAATAAATGGCATAAGTTATAACACATCCTCATATGTGTAGTGCATAATTCAAGTAAAAGCACATAATATGATATACGAAATTACAACTCAGGCACTCATGCCATAAGTCAACTATTATACAATCAGAAATTACAAGTACAAATAATGATACAAGAGTGATATGAACATAAACAATATAGTCTCCGACCGCCACCGACCCTCACAGTCATCCGCAAGTCAAGAGACGAGAACATGGCTTAGACTCTTTTTTGCCCAACCACGAAGCTTATGCTTCCTTGGAATTCTTCCTAACACAAAGAATACCCGACCCTGCACGAAATACCTAGCAACCTAGAAACAAATAGCAGGAGGGAATCTTGGTGCAACCTGATATATCTACTTGCATTTCTATTATGATCATGCGATGTCCTCCTATCAGGATATGGCATAGAAATATATAAATAAATTTGCTAGGTAACATTCATCTATTTCAATGAAAACATGCTTTGGCCAAAGTACTAGAATAAACTGGAAGATCCCGAAAAGAGGATCGACCTTCTCTGTTGGCCCATATTTGGCACCATATCCTGGAAGGTAAACCCAATTCACATATGGAAGACAATAACATGCAAAATGATTATATGTACATCTTTCATTATTTCAATCTTTCATAATAACAATGAAATATATATCATTGACATGCAATTCATTCTTTTACATACAAAATGATCTTTTAATGACATTTGTCTACTTCATGCAATGACTAGAGTTCATGCATTACTATTCTCATTGTCATGCATTGCTAAATGTAAATGTAATACCATTTTTTTATTTTCATGCAATAATTAATTAATTTTAAGGTCTTGCAGGTCTGATCATAAGAACTCAGTTTGTAACATGTGGTGCATACTTGCACTGGTATATATATAGTTAATTAAGTTGAAATGCAGATTTGTAGCAAAAGATTCAGAACATAACAGTAAAATGAGAGATTCATATATATATTCAAATTTTACACTTTCACTGTAGAATCTTTCTTTCAGATATAAAACATTTATAAGTATACTACTGTTCCAACAGGCAGAAAATAAGGGATAATACAAGGTGTTTACAGTGTATGCACCAACTCTCATAATTGTAATTTTTGTCAGTAATAAACATGGCATAAGTTTTTTGTGACAACAGAAGAAATTTTGACATGGTTTATACTGACATACAAAAACTGCAAGTCTGCAATCATTTGGAAATTAAAGAACCCCAGAATGTATAACTATTATTTCAGCATTCAGACATTATTGTACAGGTCATTAACAGCAAAATAAGAATACGTTACTCAGGGAACACATATGAAAAGGTGACAAAAAACTCCAATCTGTGCATGCATATCAGGTTTGGCGCGCAGAAGGAGGTGGCTGTGCGATAAAAGACTCATCAGATATTGCAACCGATACCCATAGTTAATATGCAGTATCTAGGCAGTTCCAATGACATCTTAGCTGTCATGTTGGAGAAAATAGAGCCAGACTGGGCATTCATTAGTTAATAGTTCAAAATCTGCAACTGTGTCAATGCACAATGCAACCCATGTGAATACATCAATTATAATGGTAGGCGGTGTATTTATCAACTCTAATGTGAGCAAGAAGAAAAGGATTAAATTCAGATTTTGGCGAATAGGAAGTTTGCACAGAAAAGGATACAAATAAATTTATAGCAAATAAATTGACTGATTTGGCACAGCAATGTGGGAAGAGATAAATGCCCGCGTTTCCAGCGCTATGAAGGTCGCCTATCGGGTTCTAGCACTTCAGAGAATAGCTGGCATTGCTAATTCCTTGGTCAATTTCAATTCCCTTCCAATGATTGCCCTCCTTACTCATAAAAGATTGACCACCTTCTCCCTTTTATCATTTAATTTTTTTGCATGCAGCAGTTAATAATATAGCTTCAGTCCTTTATTTAGACTAGGACTTCGAATGTATGCTTTTTCATGCATTTTCTGTTATTTAATTAATTGTTTTTTTTAAATAATAATTCATGCAGATAATTTCAATCTCATTTTTATTTAATTTTAGATCTGAAATTAGAACTCATTTTATTTCTTTCTTTAATAATAACTACATATATACATTTACATATTTATTATTATTAATATATATAAATATAATTTGCAATTTATTACAAAATAAAATCTTTTATTTTTCCATCCATTTAATTTAATTTTCGAAAACGATATACCATAAGACATACCTTTATCTTTCCCACTTAAGTTTATTTCCACAAACAATAAAAATCATATGACATATTTTTATTTTCCCAAATAATTTAACTTTCACAACATAATATCTATAAAAAGTATTCATTACGCACAAAACAAATAACGTAACCATAATAACACAGTCATATCATACACAATGCAAGAAGGATGCAACTATGTGAGTGCATTGGGTTTCCATCATACTATTCATTGCCAAGCAGCTAGGATACCCTTACCTCAGCCCTGTTCTCACCTTCGACATGTACCTGCACTCATTCACACTCAGATTTACGTCAATTGGTTAGACCATAAAACCATAGCCAAAGCACGTGCACATAACATCTCATCTCCATTTGAATTTCACTTTCAAGCATTTAAAATAACATCTAATTTAAAAACACATTTATCCATAATCAAACAAAGATAATCAACCAAATAGTCCCAACCAATTGAGTTTATTTATTACTTAAGTTTATGCAAGCAAACAAGATGTGACAAAGTCTTCAACCCAAATAACACAAACCAATTGGGTTTCTGGATCCCCTTGTTAGTTAAGTGTAAACAGTGGCTTGCAAGTGCTCCTTGCGTTTAGTTTTATTCAATATTCTGAGACATTGGAAATTGGCTGTCCTTACCCTTTATCTTGTAGATACATCTTGTTAAAAATGAAATATGCTTCATCTCAACCATTTTCTGTAGTGTTTGGTATGGGTGTTGCCTTTCATGATTTTATTTGTTGGTTGTGCACTATTTGTGCAAATCATACTCTTGTTTAACTCTTTTGTAAAGTACGATAATCTGATTTCAGGGCTCCAATTGTGGCTTTGTTTAATGTTACTGCAATCTTTTTGGACATACTACTTAAATTCGATGTTGAAAACATGTATAAGCTTTTATTAATTTTATGCATGTTCACAGATTGGCACAGTTTGGAGGTAGATGAATTGCTGCAAACAAATTGGGTGGAATTGGGTATTTCTGACTTTAATTTTCTTCAGTGCCCACTTTCCGTTCTCAGATTATACTCTATGAACCTGGTTCTGACCCAATTCATGCATTGATATGCTTAGAATGGCATTGATTTCGTCTTGTGTCTGAGCATGCCAATTGTTCCCATAGGGTGCTTTTGGTCATAAATGCTACAAATATTGCAGAAATGGAAGGAGCAACAAGCTCTTTGGCTGTTTCACGTGAAGAGAGCTCTATGATTGGATCAGTAACTGCAGCTTCAGAACAAATGAGCACACAAGGTTGCCTTCCAAGTTCCCTTAGAGCTGCTTTGAATTTTGTAAAAGGCCATCCAACACTAGGCCCT
The DNA here is from genome assembly GCA_007258455.2 of Sequoia sempervirens. Taxonomy (NCBI): domain Eukaryota; kingdom Viridiplantae; phylum Streptophyta; class Pinopsida; order Cupressales; family Cupressaceae; genus Sequoia; species Sequoia sempervirens. The sequence goes on from VDFB02299449.1 coordinate 40,975, forward strand.
CAGGAATTTTTCCCTCCATACAAAGGTGGTGCTCCATTGGCACCTCAGAGATTCCTGAATGGGATAGATTTTGGATGCAGTGGTGCCAAGGAAAATCCTATTGTAATTGAAGATGAGCAGGATGAGGAGAAATCTCTAAATTATGTAGAGAAGCAAAATAATTATGTTTATAAACGTAGAAAGTTACAGGGTAATTCTGTAACACTATTGCCAAAACAAATTCAGACAGCTGCTGGAAAGGACTGCTTACCTAATGAAATGTTAAATTCTGCCTGGTTGTCTCAGCCATCACAAGTTGAAAATTTTCCAGAGTGTCATGAGGATATAAATTATTCTGATGCAAGCATGTACACTTGTCCTTATATAGGATATTCAAGGAATTTTTCGTCATCAGAAAAAAAGCTGATAAACTGTAACTCAAATGGGATTTTAGATGGAGAAAAGTACAAAGGTTCTGCAGGAATGCATATTGATTGTAAGGCACCTGATAGTGAAGATATTTCAGTATATCACACAGGATCTTCAGGATTAATTCAGGATGCGGGAAAAATGAATTTGAATGTTGTTGAAGTTGGGGAGGCTAGTTCCGGAAGCAGATCGGTCATTGAGGATTCTACAAGCTTACAAGTTCAAAGCAGTTCATCCTTTGAAATGTCTGATTGCAATTTGGGGCGAACCACAGTTTCTGCTAAACATGAATTAACTGAACTAGCTGAATGCACCTCATCTGTTGATGTTACCCATCAATGTCAAGAGAATGACCTTGAAAAAGAGTGGTGTGTTTCTGTATTGAAGCAGTGTGGTTTGCTTGGGTGGTTTGTGTCGTCAAGAGAGTATGCAGCTGTAGAACATCCAGGTGTTGTAGGTGATGGTAGTTCTCCACAATCATGTAAAATATGTGGTTCTTTGGAGGATTCAACAAGAACTCTGATTTGTGATTTGTGTGATGAAGCATTTCACATGTCGTGCTGTAGTCCAAAAGTAAAATCAGTGCCTACTCAGGATGATTGGCATTGCCAATTTTGCAGAAAGAAAAGGAAGAGACCAGGAAAGAAGTCCCTTATTGAAAGCAAAAGTGCCCAAAATGCAGCGAAAGACACCTGCACAAATTTAGATAAGTCTACTAAAGATAAAGCTGATATTTTCTCATGTATGTTGGAAGATAGTGAGCCATACACAACACAGGTTCGAATAGGCAAGGCATTTCAGGCAGATATTCCTGATTGGATTGGCAATATTCCCAAGTAAGTTCATGATAGAAAATGGCAGCATCTATTTTTGTAACATATTCATAATGTCCTTTGACATCTATCATTATTGTATGGTTTATTTACTATTTTCCCAAGGGATGTGTCCTGGCATATTTTGACATGTCCCCATACTGGGGATATTTTGAGTACACCGGGATGCCTCGGAATGCCCCCCCAATGCCCCTTGACATCCTGGAAATGTCCCAGAAATGCTGGAACTTTGCAGGGATGGCTGGGGATGTCAATGATGTTCCCTGACTATCTTGGGGCAGCCAGCTGTCCTCTTGCAGTTACACTCAATTTTAAAAAAAGGCCCAAAGTGAATTAAAATATATTTGATAGTTCTTTTGTATTTTTATTGTTCTTTTGTGGGTCCCCACACCACTCTCAGCCCTAAATGAGAGATTTTGGTCAGCAAAACAACAGATTTTCAAACTCCTCTGTGATGATGACAGTTGTATGTTTGTTAGGGTTCACTTTGCAAGGTTTGAAAGCAGTTTTCAGCCATTTCAGTTGGCAAAATAGCAGGGTTTTCAAGATAAAATAAGGAAAAACAATACCTAAGATTTTAAGCTCCATTTGTACCTCTCAAGGTGGTTTTTCAGTTCCAAGATGGTGATTTTTTATCACTGTAAAGAACAGTTTTTAGTTGTTTTTGTAGTCACAAGATTTCGGGTTTACAACATATAATGGCAAAGATTCCAGTTTTATTGAGGCAGCCTCCTTTCTGATCTCAATACAAAGTCAGGAACTTGTTGTTGCTTGTGTCAACTACTACAATCCTGAGACAAGGGCTATAGGCTCGTTGATTGCACAAGTTCTTTACAAGCTTAGGGGTAGCAGCATATTTTCTATGTTTTTGTCATTTTGTAGCTGAAACTTGCAGCCTTTGAGCATTTTGTTGTAAATGTTATGTATTAAGGATCTATAATATATATGATGAATGTCTTAGCAATGTTATTATATGAATATTTGAAATTTTCCTATTTTTAATAGCCATCCTCTGCTGTCCCCTAAAATGGCCTCCAAAAAAATTGTCATTGAAATGTGTCTCCTAGTCCCCTATTGTCCCTGACCTGAAAACTTGGTGGAACATAGTTTATTCATATATCTCTGATCTCAAAATTATTGGCATTTTGAATGCAAAAAATTGACCTTAGTTTCTTTCTTTTGGAAACTTTAAATTTCATATTATGTTAAGCAATACGGGAAATCTATAGAAGGGTATGGCATTTGAGAGGCTCTCCTTCCAGAAAGGTGCAGAGAGCTGTAGTGTCTCAGCTTTTGCACCAACTTACTAAGATTCAACAATTTTTGTATAAACCTCAAATCTTGATCGATTATGGGCACAATATTGTCTGCTATATCTGTCTTATTCGCACAATAGAGTCAAGTTCCCCTGAAGTACAATGGTTAGTTTATCTCCTTGAAAGGTTGATTACATCACCTTTACTGAAGGAGAAGCTGCATTGATAAGCACAGCTTGCAATGTTTCTTTTTATGGTTCCTATCTATCCACGTATCTTGTGGTTCCTCTTTCTATGCCATCTCCCCACAAAGGTGGAGAGAGCTATAGCATCTCGTCTCTTGCAACAACTTGTGAAGATTCAAATTTTCCTTATAATCCTCAGCTCTTGACTGACAATGGGCACAATATTGTCTGGTATATCTGTCTTGAAAGAGCCAAGTTACTCCGAATTCCAGAGGTTACTTTATCTCCATGAAAGTTTGGTTACATCATCATCAATAGAGAAAAGAAAATGCATTGAGAAGCAAAGTTTGCTATGTTTCATTTTTACGGTCCCTAATCATCCAAATATCTTTGAAGGGTTTGTCTTTCTAATGAAAACATTGCACAAAATGAATGCCATTTTCATCATGAATCCGCTGCCTAAATTTTTTAGCTGTTTTGGTATGCTAAAATTTATGCCAGCATGAACAGCATCTATGAGCCCTTATTTTCGATCTTGACTTGACTGCTAAGTTTTGGTGAAGAGATAACCAGTGTAAACCATCTCTTTGAAATCAGTTTTAGCTTTAAACATATTTGATATATATGTAGCCTTGATTCCTCGTGGTCTTGGCTCCAAGACTGCAAAACTATATTGAAAAGTAAAACTGTCTATAGGAGGGTGGTTACCATTTCCTTGTGATGTAAGTGTTATCAGTTATTAAAAAAATATATTTGAGTTGTCTATAGGAGGGTGGTAACCATTTCCTTTTGATGGAATTGTTATCATGTATTAAAACAATATTTGAAGTTGTCTCAAGTAGATGAAAACTTCGGGATTTTTTTGCCTAATCAGGAAAATTGTAGTCTTATTTCTTGTTTGTTTTGGAGATATATTCTTGAACTGTTAACCTTTTTATTTTCATCTCGTTTTCTTTTTCTGAAATCACCAATATCTCCTAGTTTTTAATGTCTTTTTCAATCTTATTAGTGTGTCTCAAATATGTCTCCTTTTCAACTGCAGTAATCTTTTTATTTTAACTACTGAAGTGAGATTCTGGCAACTCTCCAGTTCCAAAATGCAATTGCATTGTCCATAGCGGGTTATGAAAGCTTAAATCCTCCACTCACTTCTCAAAACCCTTTGTTTTGTTATGCAAGTGATTATTGCAGTGGGCTGCATGTTCTCACATTTGTAGGGTTATTCCATTATTTTAGGTTTTTCTTTATTGAATTCTATGTTTTTGTCAGTGTTTTTCTGAAGTCATGGTAATTCCAATGTAGCGTTCAACGTAAATAGGAAACAACTTAAAAAATCTCTGAGAAAACAATTACTGCTTTTTTGAGAAATATACTGTTTTCTGAGAAAGATGGCACCTACAATGCCTCACAGAATGACTATGTGTTTCAGGCTATTACTGTTGGGAAAAATGTCTATTTAACTCCTAGTTTCAATATGTTCCTGTTTTGGTTATCTTTGTCGATTGAAACGGAGCAGTATTTTGTTTCTAGTAACTTATTTGTGTAGGTTGTCTAGAATTACACCTTCATTGTCACAGCTGGGCACTTCGTGATCCAAATTATGGCTTTCTTGGTATTGCATATAGGCAATAGGGGAGAGGACCCAGTACCTGAGCATGTTCCAATAGTTGTTATAGCATTTGTTGATTTAAAGCCCAATATTTTTAACAATATTGGACCAATAGTTGTGACTTTAAAGTTGGTAGTGTTGATGATGACTACCCATAATTGAATGAAATGTATTCCTTAGATCTAAAAAGCAACAAATCATGTGATGCCAAATCAGCGCACCAATAAAATTTTAATTAGTGCACAAGTATCGGTCTCACTTTTTTTTGGGCCTTTTTGGACACCTCGACAAAAAGCGTGCTGATGTGGCCCTGAAACCTTAGTTATAAGCAGGAGACTTGCCAAGTAAGCTGCTGTAAAAAATGAGAGTGATTTGAAATTTCCATGTAGGATTTTGAGAAGTGCAAAGTTAGGGTGCTCAACTACTGGGTCCTCTCCCCTATATAGTATTTTGGTTTGCAATTGTGGAAAATCTGTATTTGGATTTACATCTGAAATGTTGTTTTGCAAATAATTTTATTATGTGGTTATGGATCCATATCCTTGTTAGTAAATATCCAAATTATTCATTGGAATCTTCTGTCAGTAATAAATTATTTTATTAATGTTCTTATAAGATTAGCACATATGACTTTTAGCGTAATTTCTAATTTGCAGTGACAGATATTGGCATTAGTCTTCAACTTTTGTTTACATTCACTTGTAATGCTATGTCTGTATATTGATTGCACTACTCATGTTAATCTTTTGGCACTTTAATGTGCATTCAGCGCTTGAAATAATTTTTTATTTTGTTCAGCTTTATGATTTTTTTTGCTCTTTCAACGCTTATATGATATTGGCAGGTCAGAATATGTCTTTTCTTTAATTCATTTTATGAATGTTAGTGATGCAGAGATGTTATATCTGGGAGAACCATTTGAAAAAGAGTTTTCAGAGCAAAACTTGATAAATGTGAGTGGTTATTAGGACAGAGTGGTTTGAGTTATAAGATAAGAGTGTATTGTGTAATGTTGTGCTTAGCAGTTTGCTTTAATTGTAAGTTAAGTTTCTCGACATGTTTCTATAGCTAAATCTAGTAACCATACTACAGGAACCATGGTCAAAAGGTTGGGAACCTGCTAGAACGTTTTTCCCTGGCTCAATGGAAAATTGGCTTCAGTGTCAGACTGTGATTTGTGTGGATGGAACATGCTCAGATGGTGAAAAGGCAAAGGATACAATTTGTGGAAAATGGCGCAGGTAAGGAGCTACTTTCATGTGACATAAGATCTTTTTTGATTGGGAGCACAGAAGTAGGGGATGGTTTCTGGATGGAGATTGGAATAACAGAATCAATGGCGGATGAACTACGCTTGAAGTGCTTTCATTCATTAATCGGGGCAGGAGTCCATTCCCTCGCTTGAAGCGCTTGAATTCCCATGCTTTCTTTGTGTGCTTCTGACCAACTATATCCGCCCACCCACCCCACGGGGAATGAATACTTTCACAAGGGGCTCCTACCTCCCAACCTTGACTCTTAAGTCCATCTCATTTTCTTCTCTTTCCTTTTGATACTTTTGTGCCACTGAAATTAGATGTAGACCCATATCTTTAATAGATGTGTCTATCTTAGTGCATTTCCTCTTTCTGACAACTCTAATGCATCCATACTTATTGGACATTTATCTCTTGTTCCATGGACATTTGTACATGTTTGGTGGACATGAGGGCAGTCAGTGAAATTACAAGCGCTATCATAATCTATATGATTGTGATGGTTCTGGATTTCCTTTAGTTCCTTGTTTTAAAAACTTAATAAATTAGAAACATGAATTGGCTGAATAACAATTTAAGCCACTTGTGGCTGTCCTTTTAACAGTTTTTAATATCTACCCATGGTTTTTGCTGGTGCTTAATTTCTACTCAAGGATATAAATATTTTGATTAGTTAGGTTGCAGATTTTTAATTATAACAATAATGCTGAATGATTTTTCCAATAACGAGCCATATTAAGTTTTTAAAAAATGGAATGTGTTTTTAGTACTCAAATACTAAGGACACATTCATTTTTGCAATCTTGCACGCCACAAAGGGTAGAATACATGATAGAGGACCTAAAAGCTAAAACAAAAATATTTTATTTTTGAATATATCTAGGTTTTGCTGGGTCCCAAAGCAAAAGACCAAAACGAAAATCAATCTCTGGAAATAAACCAAACCAGCATGCATTACTGGAACTTAGTGATAGGGGTTTGCACTCTAGACTCTAAACCACTTGCTTGGTAAATCAGCACAAGGACACAAGTGAATAAAAACAGTATAAAGTTTGTAAAGGTCTTAGGTCAACCAAGCTTGAAAACAAAATTCATTAATTTTGTTGGATGTGTTGTATCCTTATTTTTAAAATTCACACCCCTTATAGACTGTATGCTTCACCACAATTGGAGGTTTGATATTTTTTTGTGTCCTTATGGGTGGTTTATTGGACAATGTTTTTATGCTAATTATATAATATATTGTAATACTGCATAGTGGTTTCCTATAAATAATGTGCTATATCAATTTGCCAATAAGTAATTGCACATGGATTAGAGTCAAGCACTAGTTCAAAATTTTAGGAATTAGCCGTCACATGTGGGTGTTAGTGTGTACTACACGTTATTATTTATTAATTAGTGTGTATATGTAAATAATATGTGGAGAGAATAATACAAGTAACGTAGAATAGGTTTGTAGAAATTAGTGCGTTGCAAGTTATGGGTGGTTATTGGAGAAGTCCTATATATATGTAACTCGTGTTATTGAGTAAGTGTTGAAGATGATTAATTATTATTGTGATCGAGCCTTTGGCTTTACTTCAATATTGAAGTAATTCTAACATGTGGTATCAGAGCAGGTTTTGTGAGACCTTTTTGTTTCCCCTCCATTTGATTGTCCTTGCTTCAAAGCGGTTCACACAACGGATATGTAGTGCAGACTATGTGCAACAACCATTGTTTTGCCTGTCTACCATTTTTGTATTTTGTCAACCATTGTGTAGTGTAAACCATTTGTGCATGTGTGACCCATAAAATGATCCCAATTTGTACTTAATGGCATGTTTCCAAAAGCCTCTATATTGGAGAGGTGTGATCCATAAGAGGATCCTTTTTTGTATTTAAGGTCATGTTTTGAAGAGGTTTTACAATAGGAGATATACTCTCGGAAGCTAGAGGATCTATAGGGTGATATGGGGCATCTATGTGTAGGCTTTGGTTGGAGAGAAAGAATGAAAACCAAGGATTTTGATTGTTGTGGCAAAATTGCTAGGTGCAACAGGTAGCATAACTGAATTTGCTATGGGGATTTCGTAAATGTTGAAGAGAAAACATAGTTGCCAGTTTTTCTTTGGATTTCTTAATTGTTTCAACTTCCTAATGCTTAGTAAGGGCATGCATAGCACATTTTAGCATGGATTGAAGACTGAGAAGCATTTTGAGAGCATCTTGAAGGAATTTATAGTAGTGAATTGCAAGTTTCTGAGTTCCTAAGTGATTGTTGCAAGCATAGTAGCAGGGGAGTTTGATTATGAGAGATTTTAGGGTCATGTGAGCTGATTACAGGTCTGGATCATGCTTTATTGTTATGCTTAAGTGTCTTAGACGAATTGTAAATGGCATTAGAGTAGTTTTGAGTGGGATTGTACTCATATTTGTTGGAGTTTTCATCCTCAAGTGGGTTTCTCCAGCGTATGCCAATTATGCTCTTTGTGGTGATTGTTCTCTCTATTTTCCTGCAGATCTTGTTGCATTCACGTTTGTTGATTTCAGTCTTATTTCTCTCTAGAGGTTTATTTGTTGAAGAAAAACTGGTTTATGGGATATCCATTGTAGTTTTACAGATCATGCTGAACACCCTTAACATCCAAAAAGCCAAAGTCAACTATTTGTTTAGCAATGATTATACAGTTCCAGCAATAGCCTATGATTAGGGATAAATATCATTATCACCTGAAGTGAAGTAAGATTTGACTATGAGGTGGCTAACCCATGCAAGCTCTAAAATAGGACAAGAACATACAACCATGGCACCTTTTCAATAATTCAAGACACAATTAAGATATACTTTAAACCTTAAGAACTTTATGCCAATGCAAACATAAATGCTATGAGTCCTACAACCAGGTAATGTAATTGGTAATCAACATCACTCTATCAAATGCAAGAAGATGACATGTCTATCAGGAAAAATGAATGCAAAGTCTATTTTAGCAACCAACACTCATGCTATCATGCAAAGCAAAGTAAATACATAATGCACACAACATTTAATCATAATGCAATCATCCATGCTGCAAGGGATAATCAATGGTGTGGAGTGTGTGTTGGTTTATCTCTCCTTAATTATCATTTCCTGATCTGCTGGCCTCTCCCTAATGATACTCTCCCTCAAGTTACGAATTTCATGAGTGCTGTATCATGCATAATGCTAGCACAAGAAAAAAGAGTGGCTAGTTGTTATCAATTTGCAAGTATAATGACAAAGTCAATTAGTCTAAATTATTAATTGAATCCAATAATTCAAATATATCATGTATATACATAATTTTGAATTGCACAATTCTTGCTGCATCTATCATCAATTGTCTAAGAATATCAGAGTTATTACAAGACGGGTTATGATAGTCTGTGACATGTCCTCTAGCACCTGAATATGGTATGATGGATTTTTGTTTTGAACTTGCACCATTTAGACCAAAAGATCAAAATGGTCAAGACATTGAGGTGCCAATGATTAAAATGATAGCTCATTTCATTCCTTCGGAATTTGTTGTGGCAGATCCAGCCAAAGCACACATGAGATGTAACTTGGTATTGGCATCTCATCCACTTTAATCAACTGGTTAAGTTAGTCGGGGATATAAATTGCTTGGTATGTGTTCCTCAGTTACCCAATTTAAAGCCTTAAGCCCTCCCATGAATTTTTAGAGGATTGTTATAAGTGAACTCCATATTATCCACCCAATAGCAGAAAAAATCTTTTGGGGAAAATATCAGCAAACCAAAAGTATAAGATATTTTGAAAAAATGGGAAAAAATGGATTAAAAAAAACACAAAAAAAATGTAGAAAAAGACATAAAAACTACATGTTTTTGAAATTTAAAGGCATTTCCATAGCATAGAGATATAAAGAGTATAGAACTTCCTCATACAATAATTGGTATTAGACCAAGTAAGCCCTTGAAGAGGGTATGCTAAGCTTATTACTGAGGGAGAAGAAAACCAAAGATGAAATTGCTGTGTGAGGGCCGATTATCATTAATGCTGTGCAAGGGTTGACTGTTATTAATTTGAATTGTTGGTACAAAGTTTTGTTAATTTAAAAATTATTGACTACAATGGCCAATTGAAGGGACAATTGTCATAATATTCATTGTTCAAGGTGTTATGAAGGGTTGACTGGCTATGAACGTGCGTCTGCATTCAAGGGCTGGCCGAATTTGAAGAAGACAATAGCAGACAGCATAGGGCAGACCAAGGCCAACTTTCACATGGAAGAAAGCAACACAAAGTAGCATGTTGGAATTGTGACAGCAATAAAATAAAATTAAAAATTGACATCTCCAAAGAGAAAATTTAGGTGGTTCATTAAAAAAAGCCCTAAATTGTATTAGTCTACAGTTTGCAAATTCATTGAAAAATGCCACACAAATATGATGAGCACACGATTATACTAAGAGTTGGGGGGTGCGAGGGGGTGAATCAGTATAATACAATTTTAACTTTTTCAAACTTAATTAACCACAACAATAATGACCATGCAAGATCTAACAATTAAGAACACAAGAACACCAAGAACACCAAGATTTACTTGGAAACCCTTACGGGAGAAAACCACCGTACAGAATAATGTACTTATATAATAACTACTGATTACAACTTTTGTAGGCACCAACCTACAGGAGACACCAATCCCCTAGATTGCGCACCAACTCAGTGAATGTCACCAAGCTCTTCTTTAGCAAGGCACCAACCTTGACCTATTTGAGGCACCAACCTTTATTTGATGTATGAGCACCAACCCACTAGATTTCTCTTTAGAAATTCTGCTGTAACTCCCTCCCTAATTTGCTACAATTCTCTTCTTGAATCTGCTGTAAGCTGATCATAAATTTGCCACACAAATCTGATCATAATCTCCTTATAAATCTGCACATAATTTTCTCATAATCTTCTCATGAATCTGCAATTAATCTTCACAACTTGCTCTTCATAAGTCAGCAGATAATCTTCTTCATGAACCTGGTGTATATGATGTACTTGTCCTTCCCCCTTTTTTTCTACACACAATTATTTTCAATATAAATCAAATTTACTCTTCATACTTCTGCTCTCCCTCTTCGTTATGCTCAAAAATTATTCATTGATTGCTTACATTTAAATCACAAATATTCTCACTTTATATACCTTTATAATGGATATGTCTCTTATAAAAGATTGTATCTCTTACCAAAGTGTATACCTCTTCAAGGGATCCCAACTATTCTTAATGTAATCGCTGCCTCTTCAATAATAACTCGTCTTTAATGATCGCTGCCTTGACAAAACATAAGTTTATCTTTATTAATGCCGCTCTTCATTGCATATACAAATTGCTGCATTATATGAACCGCTGCACCTTTATTGTTTTGTCTTTTTCTTGTTTCGTCTTTTGTGATTTTTGTCTTTTCCTGAAACGAATTTGAATCACACCTTTTCTTTACCTCCTTAATCACACCTTTTCCTAAGACAGATTTGTCTTAGTTTTTTTTGTCTTATTCTGTTTTGTCTTATTCACCCAGCGCTGCCTTTGTAATTATTTATTTTCTTAATCATTGCTTTTATGAATCACTCCTTCCATTTTTAATTGTTGCCTTATACGTTAATTCTTGCTCATTAATTTATGCTTGATTGCGGCACTTGCTCCTTAATAGTTGTTTTTCCTTAAAGCATAATCATTGCTCAATATATAATTAATATGGTCGCTGCCTTAGTTATTCATTGTATACTTTTAAAGACTTCAATCGCTGCTTTTGGAGTATATTTGTTACCTTTTTAAACACATAATTATAATCTGTTTTTTGGGCTCTACATATATCTATATAAGCATCTTCATGATTTACAAGTGTAAGTTTGTCTTGCATATATGCCAATATGAGGGAGGTCGACCTGCATATTTAAATAGTCATAAATTTGTCTTTTGGTCTATATCAAAACACCTTTGACATCAATGGCAACATTCTAACAAAATATGCATATAAATCCCAATTGCGGGTGGAATGTGAGAAAAATTGTGTGGGTAAACTTGGCAATTTTTTCCTGTGGTTTTTTTGCTGATTTAAATGCATTTAAACACCAAACTGCGTTGAAAATTGTGGGTCAACGATTTTAGAAAAACACAATTTTTTTTGGGGAAAAAATTAGTGACCTTGTCGATTTCAAATTTTCCCCATTTTTTTGCGATTTTTTCTCCAATGTTCCACCCTATTGATAAGTTGGAGTCCAAGTTGCTGGTTCGGGTATGAGTTCAGTTACAGGTATGAGTATGGTGGTACAACAATTTTTTTCCCTTTGGTACGAGTACATTCAAAATTATAAATTTAATTATAAGAACAATGATACTAATAAGACATAAACACAATTGCCAATAAATAGAATATTTAAATACCTCATATAATCATATTCATAATTTGCAAAAATGTAAATACTCAAGTCTGAAATGTCATTACACAATGAAAATTCAAATTACAATCAATTTTTACTAGTCTTCATATTCGTCTTCATCAAAAGCATCAAGGTCTTGGTCAACACTGGGTTCAATTTCATTTGAAGCACAATCAATTGAATTGCCACCCCCACTAGGTGTGTCAAGTGCAAGAATTGCCTTATCTATAGAAGCTAAGGCAAATTGTGTAACTGTAGCATCTAAATAAACACACTCAAGGGTTAGATCCCAATTCTTTGTCACACCCTCAATATATTGAGGTCTCTTATGTGACAAGAGAGGAAGGTTGGAGTGTATACATACCAAATCCTCTACTTTTTTTGCACCCAATGGTTGCGCTTGACCGAGTGTATGGAGTATGTACTCAAATTCCGCTCAGCTAAAGAACTTGCAACTTGTTGAGTTTGCATACAACATTTAGTATTTAATTTTATAAATTCAAAACTTTAAATATGAGTTATAAAATTATATTATTATAAAATAAAAATATAATATATAGCATAATAGCATCGAATGAAAAACGAAAAAATAAAGAAATAAAAAGCTACATACTTTGGAGAGTATTTTAATTGCAAGAGGTTGTAAGTAAATGGAGCCTTGACCATGTAGATACCGCCATTCATTAGATATCATGATATTTTGAAGATATGAAGTGGCCAAACTTGCTCAAGACGATACTTTGGATATTTTCATTGGAAAATATTTTTCTAAATGCAACCTTATAGCCAGAAGCAATTTCCCCATCCTTATATGATGGCATCCTCCTTGACAATGAAACTACCTCTTTGCTATAATACTTTGGTGACAAAGCAAATGCTAAGAGGTGTAAAGGGATAGTCATATTGTTCCAACGGTCAACAATAATCTTTTGCACAGTTTTGAAATTTTTTTCCGTTTGGTCATGTTCCTTGGCATCTATTATTGATCTTATTTTCTCTACTATGGAATCCATGCCATCATAAATTTCATCCAAACATGGGCAATCAATATTAGCATACCTGATCATGCTCATGATGGGCTCAGTGAAATTCAAAACATATTACACACGAGCTCACCACTCATCATCTAAGATCAATGCTTTTACCTTTTGGGCTCTTTCTGTGCTCGATTGCTTCCATACACTCCACAGGTTGTTGATGACCATAGAACTCAAGGCTTGTCGCACCTTCACAAGTCGTCTTAAGACAATTGTGTGAGGTGCGAATCAAGTTTCGACAACCTAATATCGTATCAAAAATACATATCACAAATCAACAATGGAAATTTTAAAAAAAAAAAAAAAATTATATAAAAAAATCAAATTTAAATTACCTTCAACAACTCCAACTTAGAGAAGGTCCTAAAGATGCCTTGTGACATATTATGATTAGTCACAAAAATTTGGATCTCCTTGCCCTCCGTGTAGATTTGTTTGACCCACTCAATTTGTGTGCCAATCTTTTGCAATATCAAATTGAGTGCACGCAATGTCCAAAAATGTGACTATATGTACCCACCACTATAGACCCAACTGCCCTACAATTTTTAGCATTGTCCATAATGACTTGGACAACATTTTCAGACCCCACCATTCACCATTTCAATGGATTCTATGAGGATATTGGCAATAAAACTTGCATTTTTTATTTGCCCCTCACAATTGACTTCCTTCAAAAACATCGCTCCTTTAGGGGACACTGCTATAATATTGATCAATGGTCTATTTTTGCAATCTTTCCATCCATCAAAAATGATGGATACACCTGTTTTGGGCCATGTATCCTTGATTACTCTCAATGATACCTCTATTGAAGCTTTCTCCTTCGTCAATAAGGTTGTTCTCACCTTTGCATATCCAAGACTAACTTAATTAGAAGTTGTATTGGAAATGGTTGTCATTATTTCCCGCCAATAAGGTGATCTAACAAGGTTGAAAGGAAGCCCATTGCCATAAATGCAACGAGCAATGCTCTGATCTGCAATCTCTCTCGCTTCATTTTTGAAGGCTTTCTCCAATGGGCCTCTTTTTTATGAAACCGAAACAAGATCTCCTTTAGAAGATGGTGGCATTTGCATGAAAGGATGTGGGCCAGCTAGTTGTGATAAGCCGCTAGGAGGCCTTTGCAAGCTTCTCTTGGCAAGAGGATGTGCAATAGCTTTTGATTTATTACATGCCATGTTAGCTTCCTCTTGTTCTTTAATATAAGCCAATATTTGGTGTTTTGGCAACCCTTTTTTATTTGGCCCTGGCCAAACTTTTATTCCTTGTACAGGAATAGCACATAAGTGAGCTTTCACTTGAAAGTATGAGCTCTTATACTATGTAACATACACCCTCAATCTGCCCTTGTTTTTTTTTGTTTTGATGTGGTTTTGGAATATATTTTGCAATGGTTTGAATAGACAATTGAAGTGCAGGTAATAAAAAAATTTGCAGCGATTGAATAACTCAAAAAACATACAATATTCAGAAATAGTGAAAGCTGGAAATTCCAGATTTATTCTCCGAGTAAAATAAACTTTTTTTCTCAAAACCAAGAGCAACTCAGATTGGTGAATACCATTACATATCTATTTTCAACATACCCACAAAATGCAGCAAAGGTTATGACTCTGCTGCTCACAAAATCTTCAATCTGGAGGTGTCAAAATGGAGTGCCACCTTTCCAAAACGCTTCTAAGGTCGTTGCAAATGAAGTTTGAGTGTTTTCCAGCCTTGGGCGACCCCAACTAGCAGCAAAACCCTCCTCAAAACTTAGCTGACCAGCAACTAAACTCGCATGTCCCTATCAAGCATGCATGGCCCAACAAGGAATGGTATAGTCAACCCCTACAAGCAATAGATATTTGATAATAACTCTGAAAATCTCCTTATTTAGCCCCCACTATGAATCTCCAACAATTTCAAGCTCAAAGAACTAAAGAAGAAGAATAAATCAAAACTCCATTAATGCGTAGCTATGATTTTTGAATGAAAATCACCAATAAATCTCCTAGATTGGATCTTTCACCAACATAGAAGATGTTCTCTGCAAGGGTTTGTGTCCTTACAAAGCCATAGGATGAACAAGTTCAACCAGCAAGATGTATTCTCAAAACAATAACTAGCTTGCTAAATGAGCTCCTCAAATTAACTTTTATATCTCCCCAAAAGGCTATGCCCCTCCTTACTTTTGCCCTTTAATTTATTTTAAAATACTTTATTCTCCCAGTGTGGCATCCAAGACCAAAAAGGGACCCATTCTTTTAAATAAAACATTTCACTTTATTAATGGTGCCCATACAGTTACTTTATTAAATAAATTTAAATACGTTCGATAAAGTTAAATCTTTAATTTGACTTTATGAATTTATAACTTATCATTATTTAATTTAAACCCATTGGACTACATCAAATATCGCAATGGCATCGAGGATAGCATCCATCGACTATTCCAAAAAGAGCAATATTGACAACTGGTTTTGATGGTGCCCAAAACTGACTTACTAAAAATAGTAAGGAGAAAAATGATTAAAAACACTCCAAAAAGAGGTGTAACACAAATCTCAACCACCAGAGCTCCAAATAACACATGTTACCGCCCAAAGCTAGAATCAAACTGTCCCCCAAGGATTCCCTAACCCCAACACATTAGCCTATGGGAATCCACTGAATAGGCTAACTATCCACCACTCTGAATTGCTTAGGAAGGGGACATATAGTCCGCCCTTCCCAAAATTGCTTGTCCTCAAGCAATCTCAACTCTGGATGCTGTAAGATCTGCTCATTTTTCCAAGTCGCATCCTCAATTGACAAGTTTTTGCATTTGACCAAATACTCCTTAATCACCCTTTTTGAAGATTCCTCTCTCTAGAGTCTATAATGGCCTCTAGAATTAGTATCAACTTACCCTCCCTAATGGTGGCAACTCTGATGAGGGAACCACATTGTGTTCTAGTGCCTTCTTAAGCTTGGATACATGAAACACATTATGAACCTTGCTGCTAGCTGGTAACTCAAGCTCATAGGCAACTTCTCCAACCCTTCTGGACACGCTGAATGGACCATAGAATTTAAGCTTAAAATTCTCTGCACCACTCTTCTTGAGAGTGGATTGTCTGTATGGTTGAAGCCTCAAATACACCATGTCCCAACCTCAAAACTACACTCCACATGGTGCTGATCAGCATATAGCTTCTGTTGATTTTGTGCTTGTTGCAAGTTCTCCTTCAAAGATTTCATAACATCTTGACTCTCTTGCAACCAATCCCTTGTCTTAGGCACTCTGCTATTTCCAAAGAGCAAATCCAAGAAGTTAGGTGCCTCATACCCATATAGAGCCATGAAAGGTGACATCAGGATGGACATGTGATCATAGCAGTATTCCCCAAGATGCAACCACTTAATCCAAGTCCTTTGCTGCCCTGATACATAATTTTTGAGATAGCCTTCCACCCATTTGTTGACTATCTCTGTTTACCCATCTATTTGTGGGTGGTAGCTAGTGCTAGGAGTGACCTATGTCCCACTCAACCTGAAGATTCCCTCCAAAAGAGACTTAGGAACTTGCTGTCCCTATCACTCACTATACTCTTAGGCATCCCGTGCAATCTGAAAACCTCCCTAAAGAATAAATCAACCACTTGAGTTGCAATGTATGTCGCTGAAATAGCAAAATAATGTGCAAATTTAGTTAACCTGTCAACCACCACATATGTGCAATCCTTGTTCTGCACCTTAGTTGACCCTATGATAAAATCTATGGAGATGCA
This sequence comes from Sequoia sempervirens, assembly GCA_007258455.2. Taxonomy (NCBI): domain Eukaryota; kingdom Viridiplantae; phylum Streptophyta; class Pinopsida; order Cupressales; family Cupressaceae; genus Sequoia; species Sequoia sempervirens. The sequence continues at coordinate 57,723 of VDFB02299449.1, forward strand.
TTCCCATTTCTGATTAGGAATGGGTAAGGGCTGAAGTAAACCAGCTGGATAAGTGTGCTCATTCTTATTCTGTTGGCAAGTAGGACATTCTCTGACACACTTAAGGACTTCATTTTTAAATCCTTTTCAAGTAAATCTTTCTTGGATCTGCCTATAGGTCTTGAAGAAACCCTGGTGACCAGCCATGGGTGCATCTTGAAATGTCCTCATCATCTTCCCCTTAAGCTGTGAATTAGGCACTAAATAAATCCTCTCCTTATATATGATCAACTCATTAAGCATCGTATACCTATCATCATGGATAGTGCCCTCTATGATTCCTGCTGCCCAAGAATCCTTAGCATATTTTGCTGAAATTAATTCTCTCTAGTCAACAACAATCTCAACCAGAGAACATAAGTGAGGCCTCTTGGAAAGTGCATCAGCAACTACATTCTTCTTCCCCTTGACATATACAATGTTAAAATCATATGCTTGTAGTCTAGTAACCCACTTCTGCTGCCTATTGTTAAGATCCTTCTGGTTCATAAAGTACTTGATGCTATTATGGTCCGTTTTGATGATGAATCTTCCCCTTACTAGGTATGGTCTAAATTTGGCTAATGCATGCATGATAACCAACATCTCTCTATCATAGATAGAGTAACTCCTCTCCACACCTCTCAACTTCCTGCTCTCAAATGATATGGGGTGCTTCTCTTGCATCAATAATGCTCCAATTCCCTATCCTGAGGCATCACACTCCAACTCAAATGGTTTGGAGTAATCCGGTATTGCTAACACAAGATATGAAGACATCAATTGTTTGAAGTGCTCAAAACACTTTTGTGTTGAATCAGACCATTCAAAAACTCCTTTCTTTGTCAAGTTTGTAAGTGGAGCTGCATTTTATGAAAAACCCTTGACGAACCTCTTGTAAAACCACACAGACCAAAGAATCCCTTAAGCTGAGTGAGATTCATAGTAGTAGGCTAGTCAACAATAGCCTTGATCTTCTCAAGATCAACTCTCACCCCCTCTGCACTAATAATGTGCCCAAGATAGAGAAGCTCACTTTCCAACATGCTCAAAACCTCCTCAAGATGTCTCATATGCTCCTCCCAAGTTTCCTCAATTGTTTCTTGAACACCTATTTCATACAACTCTGGAAGGTGGTTGGTGCATTTGTCAATCCAAAAGGCATCACTAAGAACTCAAAATGTCCAAAGTGGCATCTGAAAGTTGTCTTCTCTATATCTTCTTTCCTCATTTGATTTGATGGTACCCTAATCTCAAATCTATTTTGGAAAAGTAACAAGCCCCATGTAGCTCGTCAATCAACTCATCAATCTGTGGAATAGGATACCTATTTTTTATTGTCTTTTTGTTCAATGCCCTATAATCAATACACATCCGCATTGTCCCATCTTTTTTCTTCACTAACACAACTGTTGATGCGAATGGACTTTTGCTGGGTCTAATATGCCCCATCTACAGTAATTTCTTAATTGCTTTTTCTATTTCATCCTTATGCCTCGTAGGATGTTTGTAAAGTGTGGTAATTACCGGTTTGGCACCCTCCTCCAGCTCTATGACATGCTCTATCCCCCTCTTTGGTGGTACTACATAAAGGATACTCCCAAACACCACTATGTTTAGATATCAACTTCTAGATGTCCGGATGGTAATTGTTTTTCTATTGGTCTGCAACTGTAGGCATGATAAGACACATGATAAGACACTTTGCTGCCCACTCAACCTGCTTGTGTTTGATCAACTGCTCCATTAAGGATACAAATCTAGGACCCCCATTTGATAACCCTCCGAGCACTATCTTTTTTCTGTTTGCCTTAAATTTCATTTCCATCTTTTGCAGATTGAAAGAGAATTCTACAAGGGATTTCATCCAATGCATCCCCAAAACATATCATTGTCTCCAATGTTTACCACATAGAATTTGTCCTTCAACTCATATTCTCCCAACTGAAGGCTCAAATTAGATATCTTACGAGTACAAGAAAGTTTGTACCCAACAGCTACCATGACCATAAATCCATCGTGTTCTTTTGTTTGCAGCCTTCTATTCACGAAGCTGTCATCAATAAAATTATGAGTGGCACATGTATCAATAAGTGCTATGATTTGTTTCCCCTACAATGTCCCTCTAACCTTGAATGTGATTACTTTTTGGATGCTAGAGAGTTGGGCAATGATACCATCACTCTTTGGTTCCTCATTTGATGAGTTTTGCTCCTTACTACTCTCTGAATCAGATTGCTGATCTGATTTTTCTGATGCAGATTTGTCAGCAAAAAATTACTCTATTTGCTTTGCCTTTGCCTTTGCCTTCACACCACATTTGTGAGATGGGTCCCAAGGCTCTCTACAATGGAAGCACAATTTCTTCCTTTGAAGGTCATTGAGCTGCTCATTATCCAACCTGTTAGTCTCATGACATGGCTGATGTGTTTCCTTATGAAAAGTTTTCTTATCCTTATCCTTCTTATGAGGGAAACTCTTAGACTGAAATTTGCTTCTAAGAGTAGATGTCTCCATGTCTCTAGCCTTCCTGATGGATTCTTGTAATGAAGATGGATTAAAGGCCTTAATCCAAACTTGCAAGGGATTTGAAAGACCATCCATGAAAAGAACAATGAGCCTCCTCTCTGAAGTATCTATGACCAACATTGAAAGTCTCTGAAAATCAGCCACATATGCCTCCACCGAACCCCATTGTTTAACTTGAGCCAACTCTTTGAAGTGCAACTTTGGATCGTTACTGTCAAACCTCTCAATCAACCTCTTCGTGAACACAGCCTATGAATCAATTTGGTTATGACTCAAGGTGATCATGCCATGGTGCCACTACTTGTGAGTGCTACCATCCAAATGTATAGCTACATATTTGATAGCCTCATCCTCTTGCATTGGGTTGAGTTGGAAATATGTGTCCAACT
>VDFB02299450.1:0-24776 GCA_007258455.2 Sequoia sempervirens
ACTAAGGAGGAATACAACACTTGGTTGGAGAAATATATAGAGTGAATCTGTGTGTGGATCATTGAATAAGGAGAATAATGGACATGAGAGGAATAATACATAGCCCAAATGTAGTACAGATTAGGATTTTTGTATAGCATGGTAGAATATTATTGTCTCCTTAATTTCAAATGAATAACACGTGGTGCTAATGTGGATTAACAAATTTTGACTCTTTTCTGCTTTCCTTGCCTTGCTTTGTAAGTTTTGTTGTTTTTATTCTCTCACAATTGGCATTTTGAACACATGAGGAATATCTTGTAATTGTTGTAACAAACTAATGATGTCTTTTGAAGTGGGACCTGTTTTCCACGAAGAGTTGAGGTTAATTCTACCTCATGTTTATTTTCTCCACCTGAAGACTCAAGTATAACTAAAAGGGGAATATTGTTGCAAGCGGTCCAATGGGATCATGACATGTGTGCTATCTGGTTTGAGGCTTGTTTGCTCCTTCATCTCTATAAGAAGGAATTCAGGACCAGTAGCACGAGAGTTGAATTTTTTTCGAGTTAATAATGTCAGTTTTTCAAGATAATATGAAGCAAGTTTTAGATTCTTTGTTTTAAGTTTCTTTTGGAGTTCATACTTATGCATGTAAGACTGATAATGATATAGCATTTATAATAAAGAGTAATAGATAAATTTCATGGTTATTGTCTCTCCTTGTATGTGTATTATGAGTTATGATTGAAAGTAATCAATGATTTATTTCATTTGTCTCTGTCATTTTTTGATGGATTTTTAGTTTCATGCTTGCTTATTGATTCAATGAATTGATGTAAGTGCTTGTATGGGATTGATGACTTATAAGAACTATGTGCTAGGATATTTATAAGAAGTGATAATCAAGAACGTCACAGAGGAATGTTGTAATGCAAGATTTCTTGAGGTTATAGGTGCTATCGTTTAAATTGTTATTAGGTTATATAGAATGGTATTGACTTTGTGCTTGGGATAAAGACATTGGTTCATACATAGTATTTGTGTTACACTTACAGTGTTGATTCAGTAACTGCTCACTCTTTAAATCACAAAATCTCAAGGGAATACTATTGTTGTTGTTTTGTGTTCAAAATATACACTCTCATACTCAATACATATAACATTGATACATAAGCTGCCAACTTATTTGATGCATATTATTGAGTGGTTCTATTAGAGATATTTGTTATTGACAATTTATTTGATTTTAGTTGTGATAAGTATTTAAGTATACATTGTGGGATCACCCTCCTGGGTTTCACAGAGCCCGGAGAGTAGGAATAGAATTTTAGCAACCTCTATTCATTCGTTGGCCAATCCCTTTAGAATTATTGATAATTGGAAATGGAAAAATCCATAGGTATTTCTGGAGATTAGTTTGGTTCTTAAAAAAAAACCAACAGGCTAGATAAAAGCAAGATTGAAATCAGATAAAACCATAAAAATTGAATTCACTATTATAGGTCTACATAAGTGTCACTCTATTTGTGCAAATGCGTCACTTAGTTAGATAGAAGCATTGGGTTGTCTTCCTACAAAGGCGTCACCATTTTGCAAAAGTGTTGGTCGATACTTGTAGCAGAATAAAAAAGAAGTTAGAAACAAAGGCATTGGGATATTCCAAAGGTATCACCCTTTGAGTTGCAAAGGCATCACGCTTTGCAAAAGTGTCACCATGTCACTTGCAAAGGCACTACACTACTCTTGAAACTTGCAATGGCCGACAAAGCTCAAAAAGAAAGATTAGTACAGGGATGTGGGTCCCATCAGACATGCTAAAATGTAATTATCATGAATTCAATTGATCAAATACAATGAAATAAAGCAATTAAACAAGAAATTGATCAACTAAATATTTACTCCAATGAAATTTAGTAAACATTGCTAGAATGATTCGAATAACATGAAATAAATCTAAATTCTAAACAATTAAAACACTAGCAATGCAAACTTGCAATCCCATTATGGATTGAGTGCAAATTGGAGTGATATGGGATGCGGATTGCTCAATTTTCCTAATCCATATTGATTTGATGCAAAAGCTTGGGTTGATGGTTGAAGATGATTCACAAATTCTCTCAAAAGGCTCAAAGGTGAGTGATTAATTCAGTATAGTAAGTTTGCATAAGGATTGTGAATATCAAATCATATAAAAATGTGAGGTATTTATATATTTCTATTAAATTGATCAATGGCGAGGATTGAAAATGATAATCAATGGAGAAAATTAAATAGAGGATGTGAGTGTGGTTCAAGAAATGGATCAATGGTCTATTATTCATGAAGGCATGGATCAAATATTTAATCAAGGGTCCATAGTCCATGAGAGATTAATAAATCCCTTAGTTTTAGGAAGTATGTTGGAAATATTATTCATGTGGAGGGAAGAATTTGAATTTGAAAAGGGAATATTCCATGAGAATATTCTTTGTGCAAGTTGGGGGATTGGAGGAAAATTAGTTAATTAAGCAATTTAGAAAATCATTTAATTGTGAAAGTTGAGGAATTAGGAGCCTTAATTAAACAATTAGGAATTATTTAATCAAAGAGGGATTATGACATTTAATTAAATAATTCTGTATTATTTAATCAAAAGGGAAGAAATTAGCATTTAATTAAATAATTTGACATTATTTAATCAAAAGGGGAGAAAATTAGCATGAAGGCGATGAATTAATCAAATAAAATTAACTATTCAATTAATGGAAGAAAAAGGTGAATTTAACCAAATAATTGAACATTATTTAATTAAATAGAGTAAATAGGTGAATTAGGAGAGAAATGGTGTAATAAGAAATTTAGGTGTGTGATATACTCAAGACATTTTCAAGTGTCTACACTATGTACACCATTTTTGGTTTCATTTTTATCTGTTCATCAATTTTTTTAAAAAATACATTTTTAGAAAACTTTATTGCTTCATCTTTAGTTGGTCTAAGGGATAGGTATGTGTCTATCTTTTGAACCCATGCATGAGCTTACCATCTATTAGATCCATAATATGGAGATAGTGTCAACTTACCAAAAGATTCTTCTCATCTCTCTGAAATACTTGTGGCCTAGGCTCAATTTTGTAACCATTTTGTGACTTCTTCATATTCATATAATTAGTGAGTGACATATCACTTTGAATCTCCTTATGAATACCTTTGTATTCTAGATGAAAAACCTTAACATCTTCAAATAATAAGTTTTTGGCTTCAAGTTCTATAGCCTCCACCTCCTTATTCAAAAAGGTAGATCTGGTTGGTCTTGCACTTGAAACAAGAATAGTCCTTTGTGTGTGGCTCTACGTGGCATCCAAATCTTGCTTCGCCTATCAACTGTCGAGACACAATCATATAATATCCATATTGTGAAGTAATTATGCCATCATATCAATCATTAGGTCTAAATTCCTTTCAACCCAACCCTTAGGTCTTTGATTTGCATTCTTTCTCCTCTCTTTTTTTCGTACTTTTGTGTTTTGTGGTAGAATTTTTAGGAAAAAATTTAGTCCTTGAAATCTCTGTAGATCATTTTTGTTTCCTAATCTCCCTTAAGTGATATCTAGTTTCTCTATTATTATTCTTCATAAAACTAAAATATTAAAGGTTGAAATTTGAATACACAAGTTGGAAAGATCAACAACTTTGATACCATAGTAAAGTCTTGGGCCAAAATAATAATACAAATTTAACTCTTAATATTTCAAAAATGATTATTATTTGAATGAGCAACACTATTGGCCCTACCATTTACTCAAATATTAGGTAACTTAGATTAATATGACTGTTTATTCATCAACAACATTGTTACATTTTGAAAAACAAATGATATAAATGACTCTTGATTTTATTATTATAATGAACAACAAATAATAAGTGTAAATCTTAATCTCATTCTTATTAAAATAACGATTGCATTACATTCAAATATCTCTACAATATCATTAACTACAACAACATTTCATACCAACAATAATTTTAGAATGTAGTTGGAGTTTAGGTCCAATGAACCTCAAATACAATTTTTTTATTAGATTGTCCTTCAAAATCACAATGGTTTTCATCCTAGGATTCCCATGCTCAAACACAAGTGTGCAAAATGGATTCTAAAATGAATTTGGTTAAGTGTCTAGATGAGATCCTAGATTAAAAACATTTTCTCTTTTCTATCATCCATAAAAAACAAGCCAACCACCATGTACTCACACATCTTTAGATTTTAATAGTGATCATGGGGAAGAAAGATTCCATTTTGAAAGTGATGGAACCAAAGTAGACTATTGGGAACAATACAACATGTTTTGGGAAGTTAGGAGGAGAACAAAAACATAAGAATAAATATCAGGGATTAGGGGTTAGCCATAATATAAGACTCAAAATATAGAATGTGTAAGGTTTGGATATGGAGATAGCCACCCATGATATAAAGGCCAAATGGAAATAAAAAAGATATAAGATCATTATGCAATGGTCAAGATTGCAATGGAATCAAATACCATTGAAATTATAAATGATAATTCCTTGGTTATGTAGCCAAAGTGAGACATAGGATCAAACAAGATCATGACAAATGTCTTAATCCTATGTCACGAGTCAACTTATCATAACCACCTAGGATAAGATAAGATCTAGAAATGAAAACTAAGTCTTCTAGAAAGATTATTAGGACCTAAGTAAACTTAACATGTGAAAAGTCCCCTACTAGGAATTATCTAGGTAAAATACTTTATTCACACCAACACCCCACCTTAAGTGCAACTTAGGGAGTAGATTATTATGCAAATGATGCAAGTATAGGTATTGAATACTAGGCCATGTTAGCTACCCATGTAAAAAATGCAATCTCACAAATGGAGAAGAGGAGAAAACCTAGTGGGACAAAACTCCTCCTAAAAAGAGAGATGAAAGCAAAATGCTATCATTGAATAATGAGGACATAAACCCATACTAGGAAAAAGACCTCCTGCCCCCATAAGAGAGAAGAAGAAGAGGGACCATACAACTGCCCTCAATTCAATGTCTTCTGCAATGATGGTAGATGCCCAACAATGAATGTTGAAGATGATCCAATCTCGTCGAAGAACATTCCTCCCCTTAGGAAGAAATAAAACCAAGAATTTATGCATGATTTATTCCATTATTGAAAAGAATATGTGGGAAGAAGTATGGTGTGTGAAGTCTATGAAGAATGCTCAAGTGTCTCCATGTCGATGCCAAAACTTGACACACTCTAAACATGCATTCTAGGCGACACTACTAAATATGATAATCTAAAATCAAGTAGAGATGAATGTAGAGCACAATCCAAAGACAAAGATATCTCCTCTAAATACAAATAAGCCTCCTCCAAATTCTATCCAAAAGTATCCACAGTCACGTCAAACGATGAAGAATAATCATGTAGAGAATGAACAAGAGGGTTAGGGTGTTCCTTCACAATAATTGAAGGAGGATTATCTCCATCAAAGAGAAGATGTATACAATTAATATTTTCCCCCAAATCTAAAATGTGGGACTCAACAAACAAACCAAAAATATTTGTTAAGTACTCACAACATGGAGCCATATCTAGAAGATGATGTAGATCCTACTACACTAAATCACAAGAGGCCAAAACCATGACAACACATGCGAAAAAATATGGAGGAGATGAAACACAAGGATCAAGAATGGGATCTAATGTGAGAACATCCAAGTTCAAGTAGCTAAAAGTCTCCTCAAAATCATGGTTTTCACTAAAAGTGTGATCAACAATCGAAGGAACAAAGTCATCATCAGAAGAAAAATCTGCAAAGGTGTACAATCGAGATGCATGATCAACCATCTCAATAGCAATAATCTCTCTACTTTCCAAGTCTCTAATGATAACCAAATCAAGATTAAATTTCATGGTCCTCTCATCTCCAAAATGGGTAATTTGATAGATGAAAATAATATTATTTGATAAATGAGGTACACATAAAACATCATTGAAAGTGCTCTTCCCAATATCAATGGATCCATTCCAAGTTACATTCATTTATGTATTGTTTCCCATCAAAATAGGTGATATAGCACAATACTCAAAAGAAGAGAATATAGACTATGAAGATAGCATATGGTGAGATGCTCTTGAATCTAAAAGCCATCTACCTGTTCCAAGACCCGTAGAAGAACAAAGAGCTTGTCCTTTTCTTCTTGATGTAATAACCAAACCAATATGACCTTTGTCCTTCTTAGACTATTTTGAAGAAGAAGAATTTGACTAAGACATTTTGGAAGGCAGCTCAATGTGATTCTTTTTAAGATGTTTCAATTCATCAATATCCTTCTTATAACAAGAATGTTAATCATGCCCAAGCTTCTTGCAATATGAAAAATTAGGCTTCTCATTCTTAGTTTATTTATCTTTGGAAGAGGATTTATTTTGTTCTTGATTTGAATGTGGATTATTCTTTTATTTCTTTTGTTTCTTATCAAAAAGTTCTGAATCTTTCACCTAACTAACCAACAATGCTTGAGATTAATGTGACTTTATGAGACTTGTATAAATAATCTTTTTTTGCTTATGTATTAAGATCTCAGAAAAAGTTGCAAATGAAGATGTATTATATGTAGACCCCACAATCAACCTATGAGTATGAAAGCTAGAAACAAAAGTTGCATAATTAGGAGCAAGTTTATTTAATGCATTATCGACCAATTAAATGTCCTTCTTATCAATATCGTGCTGGCATACTTTACATTGCTCTCTTAGATCATTGACCTTAGTGATGTAGTCTTGGATGTTATAAAAGTTCTTAAGATCAAGGCTCATTAGTTCATTATCAAATTGATAGCCTTTTACTTTATATGTAGTACCATATAACATTTTCAATTTTTTCCAAGCTTCATGAGAATCCTTACATGATTCAATTTGAAATAATAATCTTGAGAAATTAAGCTATGAAGACATCCAAGAGCTTTAGTATATTCAATCATCCATTTTATATTTTTTTCATCATATTTAGGTTTAGGAATCTTATTCTCAACATATAAAGAGTGACCTTGAGTCATTAGAGCACTCCATGCCTATTAATGCCAATTTGAATAATTGTATAATGTTAGCAAAGGAACCTTAGAATGATCCATGGAAAAGAAGAGCACAAGAAAATAGATCAAAAGAATGCATCAAGAGACCCCCAACAATATATAATTTGGTACTTTATACTTAGTGCAATTACATATGTCACTTGCCACAAACAATAAAGTGGTCTCAATCTTAGTGCTTACAGATGTCAAATTTGGCCACAAACTCAAAGTATTTTTTTAAAATGAGATCAATCTCATCACACCACTACAAAGTACACAAAAAATTATGCACTTAATTTTTTCAACCAAAAAATGTTACTGTAGGAGCATGAACAAAGCCTTGAAAGTTCCCAAAAAGAGAATGACTCAACAACACCTGTGAGGAATTATAATTTATGGAAAATACATACATCAAGAAAAAACCATCTACACCACTACGAAGAGCACAAAATTATGCCCTAAGTAAAAAAATGCTCGCAAAAAGGAGGTCCTAAGCCTGAGATATGAGTGCATTTGAAAATTTCCCTTCAAAACCAAAATTCAAATAGTGAGGGGGGGGGGAATTAAAAAGGCCCTACTAACATTAGTAGAGAATATTCCCTAAATACATGCCAAAAACATTAGATTAAATTTGGCATCTATATGGTCATTGTAGGTCATTGAGGTCCTCTGCCAAAATATTTTATTGCTTGTTGGTATACTCCATAGATTGGCACTATGGATTAGTGGTGAAATATGCTACTTTAACCTCATAATATTCTCTTATTTATTAGCTAGGTTGATTCATGGTGGTGGTGGTCTTGTGGGTCTTGTCATGGAAAATATATAATCACCATGTGGTTCCTTATCAAACTTGTAGTACAAACAATACCTTGCTGCTTGAAAAAACTTTCAACTATATTTTTTTGAATTTTTTTAGAAAGTTAAAATAGCTAAAATATATTTTTTCCAGATAAATCATAGTGTATTGACCAAGTGATAGTGGACTGATCAAAGGTCATACAAATGGCTTGGGGGATTTTTTTTTAAGGGCTCTAAGTGAAGTGTTTCAATTTTCACAAATTGACAATCAATCTTGAGATTTTTGGGCCTTCTAGACATGATGACAGGATTGAGTTTGACCCAAAATGATCTAAAATTGTAGCTACCTCCTGGATTTGGCAACCACTCTTCAACTTCAAACGCTCATAGATCTGGCCTCACATGTCCGATTTAGACAAAATAAAAGAAAAAAATAACTTTCTCAAACACCCTAAAATCAATGGTGAGCTCATATTTGCACCAATAAGATCCAAAATAACCTACAATACAAAACCACAAAGAGGAAGCCCCCAAATTTTGGTATTTTTATCAAGGTTTTTTTATTCTCCAAATCATCATTCTATGCAAGAGAAGAGCATACTTAAATTTTAAAGATTTGTCAATATCTCTCTAAAAATACTAACCAAAGGCACCTAACTTGCTCTGATACCATGTAAGATTTGGCTATGGAGATAGCCACCCAAGATTTAGAGGCCAAATGGAAAACACAAATAGAGAAGATAAATATGCAATGCTCAAGATTACAATGGAATTAAATGCCATGATAGTTACAAATGAGAACCCCTTGACTATATAGCCAAGGTGAGACATAAGATTAAACAAGCTCATGATAAGTGTTTTTATCTTGTTCCATGAGACAAATTATCATAACTACCTAGGATAAGATAAGATCTAGACATGACAACTAAGTCTTCTAGAAAGATTCTTAGGACCTAAGTAAACTTAACATGTAAATAAGTCCCCTACTAGGAATTAGCTAGGTATAAGACTTTATTCACAACAACAAGATGAGGCATCGGGGGTTGAACAACAAGCACAATAAGGGAAAGTATGAAATTCTAACAAAAATAAGGGAAGATCAAAGTTGGAAGAAAACTTATACTTAGGAACATAAAACATATAGTGGATAGAAATAGGGAAGACACAAGCATATACCTAATATGTACAAACTTAGATTGAGTGGAGACAAGACATCATATAATCCTAACATGTAACAAAACCAATTCCATAGTGGAAAGTTTTAGATACACAAAGAAATGAATAAGTAAAGGGTCGATGCAAGAAGTTGGGTCCACAAAAAGCTCAAAAAGTGGAAGTGTTTTTGTTATTTTTCATAATTTGTCACACTTGGACTGAAAATTTGAGGCACTTACACAATGAATCTTAAAAAAAGTCAATAATATGAAATTTTGAATTTTGAATCTAGTTTCCAAATATGTAATTTATTCAAATACCCAAATGATAGAAATTGAATTTTGATAGGGATTTATAAAAACTGCTTTTTAAAAGTCATTTTTTTTACCATGCCATGCACGTGTATGGACACCACTTTTGACCCAAATAAAAGTATTTTACTAATTACTTTTGGGGAAATATAGCTAACAACATGAAGATTGATGAGGATATTTTTTTGTAATTTTTTCTATTGAATTTTTATTTGCCTTAATTGTTGGTTTAAAAAATCAACATGTATGGACAACATAATTGGACCTAAACTAAACATTTTGAATCTTTTTTTTCATTACATGTAGAGAATTGTCTAAAGATTAATGTCGTATAATTTTTTTTACAAGAAAATTAACCAAAAAAAAGTTATTTAAAAACAAAAAAAGTTTGATATTTCAAGTTTATGGACTAGTTTGCTTAGAAATTAATTAAAAAATAACAAATATAATCCAATATTAAAAATATATATATTTGGAAACTAGACATTGTTTTCTCTAATGGGTTTTAATTTCATAGATTGATATAGAAAAAAAGCCCATCAACCATATTGCCAAAGTTGGACATTTCTCTTGAACTTGCCTTAGTTTTTTAGTTGCAGGTCAAAGGCTAAGGTTCGGGTTACCAAGCCTTTCCTGAGCCTAAAACTGAGGCAGTATGTGGGTTGGGGATTCAAAATTTTAAAAACACATACGCGTTACAAAATACATACATGTTCTTTATTTGCTTGATTATTTTTAAAATTAAATGCTTTTTAGAAACACATACGCATTATAATGCGTACACGTTTTTTAGTGTATACACATTTTTTTAGGCTAGAGTACCCGAAGCATAATGCATACACATTTTCTGTGGATTTTTTTTGGCCAAAACTTCCCCTCTTCGTGGACCCAACTTCTTGCTTTTACCCTAAACACTACCTTTATTGTGGCCAATAATTATATCAAGTTATTAGGAATTATAATCTAGCTAAAGTATTACAAATATAATAAATCAAAAGGTCTCATAATCCAACATAATATACTTTACTTGGAACTCAATTCTAGATCATGTACATGAATTATAGATTTCTATTTTGCAACATTCTTAGTACTAGCAATCTCCAATCATCTACCTACACCACAAGCAACACACATTCATATCAAGACTAGTGTACTACTAGAATATTGATCTTCGCTACTTAAGTTCATACTTGGATCGAGCATCTTGCTTATGTTTATAATTTTTTTCTCCAATCTACACTCCTTTATCTTATCTCTTATCTTACCCCACATTGCACCACTCAAGTGAGCCTAAACCCTTGATTTATATTAACATTTATCAAAATTGAACCCTAAAAAAAAGAGATTCATAACCCCAATGTCAATACAGATAGCCTTGCAATGTATTTTTCAATTTACATTCTTCTTTCATCAATCTTAGGCAATAGAAATCATTACATTATTTGGCACCAACAAATATGTCTTTCTTGACGATTGGCATGACCCTAAATTATCAAATGTTTACACTATAACTTTGAACTAATTCATATTGGCTCTTTTCTTCACCACAAGTCATGTGATGTATTACTTTTGTCCTTCAAGAAAGGAAAACACTCTGGTTTGAGTATTTGAATCTTGCATGATCACTTTAGGTCATGAAAGAGTTTAGGGAATATAAATCCCACTCATGTCACAATATGAGTTCTAGATGATCAAATAGTCCTCAAGCTTAAGACTCATTTTTCTTTCTATCTTCCTACATCATACAAAACCCAACCAAATGACCGTGTACCGCCATATATACATTATCAAGCTTTATTAGACTAATGTTAAAATTATAAAGCTAAAGTCTTTAACTAGAACATAAAAATATATATCAAAAAGAAAATCAAACAAAAATAAAATTAAACATATCTTTTAAGATGATGCAAAGCTACATGACCCATAAAATGTTCTTGCATCAATATGAGTTGGACATATCATCAAGGAATAAGGTTTCCCCCAACATGGACAATGAGAGGTGATGTGGCCCTTAGTGGACACAAACACATATATAAGCTTATAGGATACTAGGAAAGACATATGCCACCAATGTGGTAGCATGAGCATACAAAAGGTAGGCAATGTTCTAAGCAGTGGGGAAGATCTCAATACAGGGATAAGGTGTAGCCAATAATGTGGATAAGGCATGTAGTGTCCCCAATGTAAAGAAAAATAAGCTTTCCATAAGCTTAATCTAGGGTAATCTAAGAAGATGAAAACACATAAAAATTAATCAACAAAGATTAATTTAGTGATAACTATGAGCTAAGTAATAATGAATTGAATGTTGATCTAGGTAAGTAAATACAAAAGATATGGGTACTTTGATCTATGACTAAAGAATGGATAATATCTAATACACCATTAAATTGTGAACTATCTTTGACCTAGAATATGCTACCTCTTTAGATCCATATAATGCCCCTAATTTTGTGTTGAACTCTTGTAATATCTAGGGTTGACCCTATGCTTCAAGTTCTTTTATGCATTTGCATATGCATCCTTCTACCACACATATTTTATCTTTATGTTTTTGTATTCCAACAATCTCTACTCTAATTTGGATTGGTAGCATTTAAAATTACCTTTGGAGGATTGTTAGTATGTTGTAAAAGGACATGTTCCCCTAGGTCAACCCCTAGAAATGTGTAAAAGTTGGAAAACAATAGGCATGCATCTTAGAATGTGTATGTAGCCTTAGATTCATTTTAAAGCACCAAATTGAAGTGTTCTTCTAATGCTTCTACTCATTGCAATGTTTCTAAGATGCATAAATGTGAAAGAAAATATGAGAGATGTTGAAATGGATTCAAATGAATGCCTTTAAATACAAGCACATAACATCAAATCATACAAATATGTGTTTAGTTGGCCCACAATATATATTAGAATGGGTGGGAATTGACTAAATATGAATTATAATTTTTAAATTTTAAAGGTAAGTCTATGACCATATGATTGAATTTATACAAAAATGACTTGGGACATGAAAACAATTATATCAGGATAGATAATAGATGTATTAGACTGTGTATGAATGAACATAACTAATAGATACTTTGCATGAATGTATATGTATAGATATAATACAAATAAATGTATGAGAATATGTATGTAAGAATAAATAAAAGATAAGAAATGGAACTGACTTTATACAAAATTATACTATCCAAAATTATACTATCCATTGATATATTTATATATTATTTTTTCTCCAAAATAAACCCAAAACTAACTCGAAAATAACATAAATTTATATATTTGGCCAATCATATATACACATGGCACATAGAAGTATTTGACGCCATATAGGTATGAAACAAGGAACGTGGATTTTAAAAGTTATTCTTAGCATAATTATTCTCTCCCACGGTCATGCGTGGAATCCTTGGACCTCTTATTGTTTACGCCCGTTGCTCTGAAGTCGAAATTTTATTCTATTCCCTCACAAAGCATCGAAACTAACGTCTGGATTAGTAGAAAAATAATCATGTTTAAGCATTATGCCACAACGGATATATGCCATAGCAGATCCCCATTCGATGCCAGACAGCCCATAAACCGCATTAGATATAACACGAAGTGCCTTCTTTCTTGAAGAGTTCTATCCCCTGAAGTTTAGGCCGTTACTGTGATGCATATGCCGAAAGAAAAAGCATGGCCAGCGAGATCAAGGATTCAGAAGAGAAGGCCATTAATGTAGGGCATCCGGACGACTTCGAGGTCTCAGGCCCTCGCAATTTATCAAAGCCAACCTGGAGAGACATAATCAACTCTAGCTGGTACTGCAAATTAGTTTCAGTTATCTCCTAGATTTCACATTTTCAGATTTTCTTGAAATAGCCCGAAGCAATTTAAGTTTTTGATTTCCCATTTTCAGAATCTTTTGAAACAGCCCGAAGCAAATTAAGTTTTTCATTTCCCATTTTCAGAATCTCTTGAAACAGCCCAAAGCAAATTAAGTTTTTGATTTCACATTTTCAGATTCTCTTGAAACAGCCCGAAGCAAATTAGGTTTTTGATTTCACATTTTCAGAATCTCTTGAAACAGCCCGAAGCAAGTTATGTTTTTGATGTATTGTTTTGTTGTTTCAGGAGGGATGAGAAGTACAAGAGGACAGTCATGGCGTGTTTCATTCAGGCAGTGTATCTGGTGGAACTGGACAGGCAAGAAAAGCGAGAAGGAGAAGCCGCCCTGGCGCCTAAGTGGTGGGAGCCCTTCAAATACAAAATGGCGGAAGTGCTGGTGGACAAGAGAGACGGCTCTGTGTTTGGAGCCGTTTTCGAATGGGACCGTTCCGCGGCCTTGTCCGACCTGCTTCTCATAAGACCACGGAAGGCGCCGCGCGTGGTCGTGGCCCTCCGTGGGACGCTCCTGCGCGGGCCCACCATGCGCAGAGACATCGAAGACGACCTCCGAATTTTAACCACGGAGAATCTGCGTGGCTCATGTCGATACAAAATCACGCTAGAGTATGTTAGAAGCGCGGTCGCCAGGCACGGGAGCGCTAACGTTTACATGACTGGGCATTCTTTGGGCGCGGGCCTTGTTTTGCAGGTGGGGAAGGCGTTGGCTGAGGAAGGGATTTATGTCGAGGCGCATCTTTTTAATCCGCCGTCAGTTTCTTTGGCCATGGGGCTCAGAAGCCTCGGGGAGAAAATGGAGCTCCTCTGGAAGGGCGCCGTCGACATGGCCCGCGCCATTTTGCCCAACAAGAAAAAGAGCGACGGCCCAGATGAAAAAGACGACGGTTCTTCCATTGTTTGCGAGGAGCTCAGAAAGTGGGTTCCGCATCTTTATGTTAATGACTGTGATTACATATGTTGTTATTATAATGACGAGTCGAACAAAGAGAATAGTGATAAGTTGGTTGGGGGGCGGGAGGAGATGAAGAGCGTGGTTGCGAAGCTTTATGTTATGTCCAAAGGGCCCAGGAAGTTTCTGGAGGCGCACAGTTTGCAGCAATGGTGGGCGGCTGAGTCGGAGCTGCAGATGGGGCTTAATAGCAGTAGGTTAATACAGAGGCAGCTCAGTTCCTTGGCTTCTTCTCCTCAACTGAAGGAAAGCCGTCGATGATGAAAGAATCTGGAATGGTTATGGCGATTGTTTATGTTCAGGGAATGTGGTTTTTGACGCTTGTGGTATCGTGGACCCAAAGGAGCCTCCGAGTCTGTAGTGACCGTTATTTTTTTATTTATTTAATAAGAGGATATCATGGCTGTGATAGTGATATTAATTGCATTCTTTCCGTTGGGCCGAGTGGAAGCAACGGTCTGATTGTTGAATATTGAAATAATTATCTTGGAAAATTCAATTCGCTTTCGATGATAATTGTGGGATCTCTCAAGGACAATTTTTAAAGGTCGAGTTCATTCGGTATAAATGTAAGTTGTCTCCTTGAGATGTCAAAATAAATACTTTAAAACATCATTGTGTGATATTCCTTGTCAATAGGTTGAAGCATATTCTCTTTCATTAAAATTAATTGTTCATAATTATGATTATCAATGATACAAGTTTTTACAATTTATGTTGATTATGTGAAATATTTTTTGCATCAATATTTTGGATCACACTCTATGATCCATTATCATTAAAGCATAGAGCTTAAGAAAAGATGGATAGATGCAGACCAAGAAACAACTTGAAAAGATCTCTAGAGGTAAGGGAGGGGGAAAAGGGAGTTGCACGAAGGTCAATAAAAAAAATCAAACAATAAAAATATTAAAACCCTAATAAAATAATAATAAAAGATAGATAAATGTAACAAACAATGAACTAAAATTCAAGACAAAAAATCAAATATAATTATAATTATAATTATACTATATATCATTTATATCGTTAGTTTTGCTAATATTCTTGTCCTTACTAAGTCTATAGTATAATGTATTTTTATAATTTAGACTTCATTGAAATGTGAATTGCAATGATGGTGTTAAATATTACTTTATTTTCATGTCATTTGTACCTCTATCATCATAAGATGATTGTTAAATCAAACAATGTCAAAACATTTTTTTCTTCTTTTGTTCTAATTCAAATTTGATTATATGACATCAATGGATATGTAATGCCTCATCCTTAATGTGTGTTTATAGAGTGAGATTTATGCCAAATTAGTTCCATACGTTCCAAGTTTGTGACTCAACTTATGCAAATTAGGTTATTTTATCTCCTAAAGATTGTGAAGGCCATTTTTTTCAGGTGAAGGTATTAATCTTTCCATTTTGTACCTTTCTATGATTACATACATGATTTCTTTTTCCTCGTCAAGGTAAATATTTCCTATGGGATAAGTATCCTAATACCAAACTTAATTAAAAAAAATCTCTATATTGTGAAATGCTTTTAATACATTCAGTGAAAATTTAGAATGTTTTACATCAAGGATAAAATTTAATATTATACAATTTTGTTAAATTTATGTGACTATCCTACAAATAGCATCATATATGTAAAAATAATTTGCTAGTTTCTTGCTATTTGTGAATTGATAAGCTATGGATAGTTTCAATTATGTTTGACCTTATCCAATATTTAAAAGAAAAAGGAAACAACAATATGAAGTGGAAGACTAAATTGTATGGCCTCTATTGACCTCTATATACATAAGTGTAATATAGTTATACCCTTGCTTATATACCCTTGCAACCTATAAGAAAATGGTATCCCTATCTCTCTAGCTATAGTAATCTTGGTGACTATGGGACATGTGAAGCATTGTGTACTATGCACTTTTGTGGTTGCACTACAATGAAAATGAATTATTGAGACATTTTTTAACATCGTTTATTACTTGTGTAACCATGTGACATACCATCCAACATTATTTAACATGCATAAGCAAAGAGTTAAGGTTCATGCTCATAACAGATTGCCAAACTTGTCTACAACATAAAGAGTAATGACAAGTCAATACTTGGATGTAAATATAACAAATTGTTAACTATAATTTTTCTATGTTCCACCGAGTTTTTGGGAAAGGGACGATAGGGGATGAGGGGATGCAATTTGAGGCCATTTTATAGGACGATAGGGGTTGGCAAAGGGGGTGATCATCAAAAGAAGGGAAATTTAAAAAATATAGAAAAATTTCAAATATTCATATGATAATATTGATAAGACATTCATCATACACATTATAGATCCTTAATACATTATATTTACAAAAAATTGCCCAAAGGCTACAAAGTTTCAACTTCAAAACAACAAAAACATAGAAAATATGCTACTACCCTTGAGCTTGCAAAAAAAATATGCAATAAATGAGCCTATCTTACTTAGGTTTTGAAGTCACAAGGCCAAAAAATCCATTTGCAATGTCAAATACTAATGCAAAGTTTGATGATTTCCCTTTCTTAGTGACCTAACATTTGCCATATGTGGTTGTGGCTTTGGTTATGTAGGTGTTGAGGCATAAGATTTACTATCTTTGAACTCTAGAGGCAGGTCAAACAACTATCTATGGGTAACACTTCTTCTCTTTGACATTTTGATATTTGGCAAGTCCTTGGTAAGATTCACTTTTCCAATGGAAAAAGCCTCAAGAAAGCTTGAATATTACAAAGAATAGAGGCTAAAATTGATAATTTAAGAACAATAGAATAACCTTTTACTAATGGTTCATGATCTATTTATAACCAAAGCATGCATGTTAAATGAGATCATTAATTGACATTGGTACCATCACCTTTTGAAGTCACTTCTCACACATGAACCACCATGTGCAGTGTGATCCTAAATTTTCACATGATTGCCTTATTCTCACTCTTGCTTTTATGCTATTATGATTATTTAATTAAGTTTTATTTTGATTGATTTGATTTATGAATGAGTGAATATTTGTTAGATGTTGAGACAGAGTGATGGTAGGAAATTAACATTAAAGCAATTTCAATATCTACATTTTACAATCACATTTTACAAAATATTCATTTCATTTACTATCACATTTTTTTAATACCATTTTGTTAAAAATTGTTTGCATAAACTAAATTGTTGTTTATATGCTTTCTTATAATGTTGATCTCAAAATCAAGGATGATTACTTTGGATTTAAATAAATAAAATTATATTGTTCTATGAGATGCAAACTCTTCACGAGATAGAGAACATGAGACCTAGTGCTTCACATATATCAGCGCAGAGTCTAGCCATTTTTTGAAGGATAGTTGTAGGGAGTTATAGGGCAAATCTGATTGTTTGTTTTGAATCTTTCATTAAGACAAAGTACCAGGAATAGCTAGCATGGAATGGTTTCAACCTTGGCTGCTCTGCGATGTTTTCTTTTAAACTTTTCATAGTGAATTGTCTTCTCATAGAATATAGTTTTCTTCTTCATTTTCTGCCTTCTTGTACCATTGACGTTTGTTGCTAAAAGGATTTCATTTTATTGCACTTGGACCTCTAGTTGAGAAATTATTTGTTTCTTTCTATGGTGTTTGATATAAATGGATAAATATTTTTTTGTTTAATGGTAATAGTTACGTTTTCATAGTTGTACGTGACAGATTTGTTTACAGAGCATACCCCTTGGCCCTTCAATCAAATGCCCAGGACCTATAACTTCTTGGTGAAGCATGATACTATGGAAAGTTGCCTTTCATGGAAATATTCCTCCTGTACATTGTACTACATTTTAGGATAAGATCGTGGAAGCATATTATGAGGTTCCATTAAACTTTCTTTCTTTTCTGCACCAGAATCAATATATTATCATCATTCCCACTATCATGATTTGGAAAGGATGGCCGGGAATCCTCCACAGCTGGATGCACATTATCTGACTGAATAACCTTCGAAAAGGGAGATAAAGGATCTTGCTTTAACGAAGAGGGAGCTGCCTCCAATAAATTTCTTGGGCTAGAAGTCATAATGTCCTGAACTTATGCAGTAAAGAAGAATTAGATACTATCTGCGCCTTTTTCGCAGAGAGGTGGTGAGGAAGAGCATCTTTCCACCATGAGGGTTGGCAGTCCGACTTGCATCTAAATTTAGGAAAATCTGTAGCTATATGCCCATATCACCTGTAGCAACGAAATGGCAAACCTTCGTAATCTAGAAGTTGAGTCCATGAGGGATTACTTACTTTCAGAATGATGTCTGCAGGAAGATCTTCAGAAATATCTAAATCGATCAGAATCCGCACAATGGTTGTGTTAGTGAAAGCAAAGGTGGCCTTGTCTGTCATTAGAAAGAACCCCAAAGAATTTCCGATTGCATCGAAGCATGACTCGGTTTAGAATTAAAATGGAAGATTAGGTAGTCGAACCCAAACAGGGATGATATTAAAGACAGGATGCCATGATTTTGTCATCAGAGAGTTCTGTCCCCAAATCCAAAAATAATTACAAAGGATGATATCTCAATCTATAATGGAGTCATAAACAGCGATGAAGAACCCCTGAGCATATGGATAAATTCCAGATTTTTCTCCAATATCGGTTGCCAGTTTAAGGTAATCTATTTGTGTAAGTCTGTAAGGCAACGCCAGAGGTTATTGAAACAGCCGATTAGTCCATGTCTAGCAAACTACTCTTCCCTTCAATCAAGTTTCTTCGTCGGATTCTAGAACATGGAAGTTTTGGTGCAGGAAAAGGGTCTAAGTATCCTTTTTGATGGTACCTGCCACCGTTTAAACCCATTTCAAACCTAATCACTACAGCAGAATCATACCTTTGAGACGCAAAAGATTCTTGAGGTGAAATAGCTATTGAGGGAGCCTTATAGAATACACAGCAGCCGAAGAAGACCTAGGTGGGAACGGAAAATTCGCAAGTCCTTTATAGAAGTTTCTGGATAAATCTTTGAAGCATTCGAACCAGCGCCCACCAGATTCTTAGACGAGGGCAAAATGGTTCTCGAGGGAGCTCGGTCTGAGGCCGCAACAACAATAGGTGACCAATGAGTGAGTGAATCTTCGTGTGCAACAAAGCGAGCCAGTATACCTCCAGAACCAGGGCCGCAGCCATTAACGAAGTCTGAAGATTTGTTGCCATTGTTTGTAGCCAAAATAGAAGCAGAGGCAGTTAGGATTTCGGGTGAGTGGTGGGAGATATTAGGGAGTGACATATTAATCCCCTCTCATTGTTGATTGTTGTCTGTATATTTTTTGTAAGAAATTGAGGAACAAATTTTAATAGCCTTGAATTGCTTCCAAGCATATATCATATATGCAGGCCAGGGTCTTGACATTTTCCTCTGCAACTCTATGATCGGTAATATGGAGGAATTTTGGATGAAAAAAATTGATAAAAGAGGCCATGGTTTCAATTTGATAAACATTCCTCTAAACTAGACCTTTAAATCTTCCCCTGCAACCGTTATGCTAGAAAACATGCATGGATACTCCTTAAGCCAAGTTGCAAAAGGAAATAGTATATCCTAATTGGTGCAGCAGGAGCATGCAAGCTCATGCCTTTGAGATCTTCCTCTGCTGTGTTATGTCAGCAAAGATAGAGGGGTCCTGAATGAAATCAAATTTGAGAAAAGAAAAGGTATTGTCTTAAAATTGATACATTACATTCATATGCAAAAACAGCTAATTCATAACACCTTCCATTGCAAACCTATTCTACAGAGAGGGGTAGAGGGAACATTTTAAAATCAAAGCACAAAGCTAGAAACCCATAGGAGTATAGAGGAGAGGAGCTGGAACGTGTGCAGGGTCCTAAACGTGTGATAGGATTGGTGCAGGTTGGGGCCTATAGTGGTATGCCTCTCCTTCCAAATATGACAAGAATAAATGCACAAAAAAAACCACAGAAAGCCCAAACAATAATCAACTATTAAATGCACATTTTTTGGTATATAGTTGTTTGCAAAATAAGTATAGGTTGGTAGCCAAATAAGTCAGACTGTATTCAAAGTATTTTTGACATTGTTACCTAATTTTCACTCTCAGGCTCAATCAGGCAGGATAAATCATGTGACAGAGGTTCGAGAAGGCCAAATGGAGCATTCGCACAAGGGTAAAAGTCATGAATTTGATGCTAGGTTACAGGGGACTCAGCTTGGAAGCCTGCCTTGTTCAAGTTCGGCATGAAAATCCTCTAAGGAGAAAGTCGGCAAGACCTTCTAGATGTCTTGCCGACTAGCAGGGGTTCCATTAGGTCTGAATGTTTCACATTGGGATTCTATCGGCATGAGATTATCAAGGTCTCCCCGACCCATAATGCTTTTGGTTAAATATGCGTTTGTGTTGCTTATCGACAAGACCCTAGGAATGTCACAGCGAGTGGAATTCACTTGCAAGTTCCTATCGGCAAGACTTCGATCATCGTCCCAGCGACAAAAGGATATGCATATCGGTGGAAGATTTTTCCTTCGGGATAGAGTCTCGACGACTTCTTGAAGTCTCACTGAAAGGATGCCTTCAGCGTATGTAGGTGGGCTTCGCCAGGAGGTCTCACCGACGAGCAATGTCTCGCCGAAGGGAAGCAGGGTTGCTGAAAGGAAGTAAGTTCGGCAGGAAGTCTCATTGATAATGAAAAGTCACGCCGACATACCTTGTGCCTTCGGTGTAATGCATGGAGCTCGGCAAAGGATATTGCTTTTGGAAAAATGTCTTGCCGAAGGATGAAGGTCACACCAAAGAAAACAAAGGGGGCTAGTCGAGGGGTCGTATTCGGCATAACGTCTCGCCATCGGGATGAGGTCTGGCCGACAGGCCAATGTCTTGCCGACCAACAAGGGGCCTCGCCGAGAAAGTTTGACATCGGCATAAGGTCTTGCCGATATAAAGATGTCTCCCCGACACAAAAAAGAGCTTGACGAAGAAGGTCTGGCCTTCGGCATAAGGTCTCAGCGATGCGGGGGGTCTTGCCGATAAAGGGAGCCTTTGGTGTAACATTCCAACTCGGAGAAAGGTCTCCCCGACCCGGTGATGTCTTGGCGATGGAATCAAGTGAGCTCGGGGAGAAAAAGGAGGAGATCGGCAAGAGGGTCTCACCGACAGGGTGGAAGTCATGCTGAAAGGAATGTTGCGCTCGAGGAAAGAAGCTGATTTCGGTGGGAAGTCTCACCGACCTAGCGATGTCTCCTCGACTAAGGGGAAGATAAATTCATTGCTGAAAGATAAGAAGCCCGGGAGAGGTCTGGCTGACAGTCCAGTGTCTGGCCGACAACAAAGGGATCTCGACATGACTCATGAAGCCCATTGTGACCTCTTGGCGATAAATGTTTTTCTTGCCGAAACAAAATGAAAAGGGCTCTTGCCAAAAAATATGTAGTTCGCTATGAGGTCTTCCCGAGCACACGATCTCTTGCCGACAGCGATGGAATCACCAAATAAAAGTGGTATCGTTGTGACTTTAGACCAATGTCGATTGTCTTGCCGATGTTTTTAGCGATATCAATATGACTTCTAAAGCTCGCTAAGACGTCTCACCGACTATCACATGTTGTGCTGATAGCTTCAATGGGCATAATCGCATCGGTGAGACACTTCTAGTGTCTTGCCGAGATGCGATTCTGACTGAGTGAGCCTTTGACCATCGGGGGATCTACGTGAAATGTGCCCAGCCAATCAGAGTGGGCTAGGGGCGAGTTGTGGCGATCTGACCAGGGAGAAGGTGATTAACAAAAGGAAAAGCAACGTGAGCTCGGGAGCATTCAAAGTAGCTCAACTGGGGGGAATTCAAAGATTGACACGAGGAGCAGAAGTGAATGCGGTGGTTGCAGTAAGATCAAGAAGGTTTCCCCTGAAGGAAATCTTTCACACTGACATGGACAGCAGGGATTCAATTGAATACATCATTAACTACATAAAAAGATCTAAAGGAAGATCTTTTTGAGACTGATATTTTTGTAAGCCCAAAGGGGCCGACACACTTTTGTATATAAGACATTTTTGCCTCTTTACAGGGGGGTTCTCCTGGATGCTTTTCTAAAGTCTGTGACTTCTACAGTTCTCTCTCGGATTAGCAGAATTATGTAACCTGTTTTGGAGCATGTTATATAAAGCTTACCTTGATCACTGTTGATATTCATATTTCCATCTTGTTCTTGCAAAGTGTTGTGCATTTCAGGTTCATGATTAAGTTATTTTTGTGAATTTCTTTCATTCCTTCATAACTTCATCTTGTGTTTCATGCCTTCCTTTGCAAAAGTATCATTATACAAATCACAAATTGTGTTCACTTAGTCACACAGGGATTCTAGTATGTGAAAATCTTTCTTTCCTCTTCGGAAAAAGTGTGAATCGAAACTGTTTGTGAAACGTTAGTGCAAGGCTTGCAGGATTTGATGTGTAATCTTATGTCCATCGTCAGTATTCAAGTGTAAATTGAGTATCTCATTGTTCCTGTAATTTCGGTGCATCACCATAGTTTAGTTTTATTTTGATGTATTCTTTCTCCCTTTCCCTTCAAAGAATCAGTAGTTTAGGTGACACCAAAGGAAGCCGGCCTTCTCCGGAGGTTGACCTCTGTCTACAAGTGACCCACAGCTTTAGAGGTCTTCCCATGTTACACTGAGGTGTTGAACATTAGGTTCAACAAGGGTGCAACTTCAGATTGATAACAGTTTTGGCACGCCCGATGGGACAATAGACTGCTTCTCAGTTCATGTTTATGCATTTTACTGCTGCTGTTTGGTGTGTGCAGCAATAGTTTTAGCCTTTTGGAGGAAAATTTTCAACACACTTGGCGACTCCAGAGAGATATCAAATGGTTTCAAACAGACAAAGTGCTATTATGAAAAATCAGATCTGGTTTCTTGCTTTACCAAAAACTCTAGTGAATTTCCAGTGTCTTGAATGAGCAAATATGTCTGCATTTTGTGGAAATATTTCATGTTTCCCACCATTTCATGAAAACCATGCATGGGTGCCCCTTTACCAACCATCCCACATAGAGCAGCTTGCTGGTCTCATACCAAATGTCCCTGTAATAGCAGACTACCAGCAGCCTCATCATGTTTTCCTCCCTCCCATCCCTGCTCAGTCTCAATATCAGCCAACCTATGATCAAAATCAACCCCATGAAGAGGTCTTGGATGCCAACCAACATGATTATCTGCATAATCAGCCTCAAGAGCACCCCTACCAGAATGTATTGGATCTAATTCAAAATCTTGACCATGTGTTGTGGGCCTTAAGCCAAAAAATTGAACATATGAAGATTAGTGATACTAGTAAGGTGTTCTCACATATGTATCGGATGTTGGTTGACATCAGGAAGCAAAATAGGATCATCTTACAGTAGCAAGAGTTGGTTGATCAATCCTTTATTTGTGATCAAGAGCGGGTGACAAAAGGAAGGCAGTTTGAGAAAAGCCTGGAAAGAGATATAGCTGCTAAAGAGGAGCATATCAAGTCTCTGTCTGCTCAGGTGCAAATTAGTCAAGCTTATTTTGATTATCAATGCCAATTAAGGTATGAAAATTTCAGTCCTAGCCTCAGCCCAACTCTTCCTATAACATTGAACAATCCTGTCAATAAAGGAGTTTCCGAGTCCAATTTTCCAAGCTTCAAGCAAGCTGAACCTTTTCAACCTGTTAAATTTGAGTCCCCAAGTTCTAAAAATCTTGTTTTAACTCAGGAACCTCCTTAAGTAGGCTCAACCAACCCCTTATGTTCTAGAGCAACCTAAAGAAGTGATGCTTGTAGAGGAAGAAACAAGTGTTTTAGCTTCCGTTATGTTTGAACAAGAGCTTGAGAATGACAAATCAAATGTGATAATGGAGGCAAATGAGGCTGCAGATGAAGAGCAGACTTTTGGTCCACACAACACAATCAACATGATGGAGAATGGAAGTGTGAACTTGCTGCATTTAGCCGTGGAGGAATACAGACTACAGCTGCAAAAGGCTGAACAAGAGAAGAATTCTCAAAATGTTTCTGGCAATGTTTTAGTTGATGATCCTCCCACTGTTCTACAAAATGGTGAAAATGTTTTGACAAAACAAAAAGGTGAAATGATGGAAAAGGCTGACCAAGAAGAGCAATGTACAGTTTGGAATGACGAAGGTATGTTTTTTCCCACTCTAAATGCTATCTCAGAGCAGCAAGAAGACATCAAGCAGCTGCGGGTTCAAGAGTCAAGACAACAACATGAGGAGGCTAAAAGATGTGATGTAGGTCATAAGTCCATAGCTTCATTTGTTGAGCTTCCATGTTTCATTGAGTGTGATGAGGAAAGCATAAATCTGGTCATAAGTCAGCAACATGAGGTTGAAGAGGAGTAGTGTACAACTGGATTTGATACTTTTGAGCATGTTATGCTTGAGAAAGTTAATGCTAAGCTATATGAAGAAGTGTACACTGATATAATTGAGCAGTTTTGTTCAACATTGGATGGCAAAGAGTCAGAAAAGGCTAATAGCCATGATGATCTGGAGCAATAGCTTGAACAAATGCTGAAACAACAGAAGGAGCCTAATGAGCCTGATTTGCAAAGTCATAACTGGTTGGAGGAGCTTCCATTC
>VDFB02299451.1:0-50772 GCA_007258455.2 Sequoia sempervirens
AATATATAATTTGGTACTTTATACTTAGTGCAATTACATATGTCACTTGCCACAAACAATAAAGTGGTCTTAATCTTAGTGCTTACAGATGTCAAATTTGGCCACAAAATCAAAGTATTTTTTAAAAATGAGATCAATCTCATCACACCACTACAAAGTACACAAAAAATTATGCACTTAATTTTTTCAACCAAAAAATGTTACTGTAGGAGCATGAACAAAGCCTTGAAAGTTCCCAAAAAGAGAATGACTCAACAACACCTGTGAGGAATTATAATTTATGGAAAATACATACATCAAGAAAAAACCATCTACACCACTACGAAGAGCACAAAATTATGCCCTAAGTAAAAAAATGCTCGCAAAAAGGAGGTCCTAAGCCTGAGATATGAGTGCATTTGAAAATTTCCCTTCAAAACCAAAATTCAAATAGTGAGGGGGGGGGGAATTAAAAAGGCCCTACTAACATTAGTAGAGAATATTCCCTAAATACATGCCAAAAACATTAGATTAAATTTGGCATCTATATGGTCATTGTAGGTCATTGAGGTCCTCTGCCAAAATATTTTATTGCTTGTTGGTATACTCCATAGATTGGCACTATGGATTAGTGGTGAAATATGCTACTTTAACCTCATAATATTCTCTTATTTATTAGCTAGGTTGATTCATGGTGGTGGTGGTCTTGTGGGTCTTGTCATGGAAAATATATAATCACCATGTGGTTCCTTATCAAACTTGTAGTACAAACAATACCTTGCTGCTTGAAAAAACTTTCAACTATATTTTTTTGAATTTTTTTAGAAAGTTAAAATAGCTAAAATATATTTTTTCCAGATAAATCATAGTGTATTGACCAAGTGATAGTGGACTGATCAAAGGTCATACAAATGGCTTGGGGGATTTTTTTTTAAGGGCTCTAAGTGAAGTGTTTCAATTTTCACAAATTGACAATCAATCTTGAGATTTTTGGGCCTTCTAGACATGATGACAGGATTGAGTTTGACCCAAAATGATCTAAAATTGTAGCTACCTCCTGGATTTGGCAACCACTCTTCAACTTCAAACGCTCATAGATCTGGCCTCACATGTCCGATTTAGACAAAATAAAAGAAAAAAATAACTTTCTCAAACACCCTAAAATCAATGGTGAGCTCATATTTGCACCAATAAGATCCAAAATAACCTACAATACAAAACCACAAAGAGGAAGCCCCCAAATTTTGGTATTTTTATCAAGGTTTTTTTATTCTCCAAATCATCATTCTATGCAAGAGAAGAGCATACTTAAATTTTAAAGATTTGTCAATATCTCTCTAAAAATACTAACCAAAGGCACCTAACTTGCTCTGATACCATGTAAGATTTGGCTATGGAGATAGCCACCCAAGATTTAGAGGCCAAATGGAAAACACAAATAGAGAAGATAAATATGCAATGCTCAAGATTACAATGGAATTAAATGCCATGATAGTTACAAATGAGAACCCCTTGACTATATAGCCAAGGTGAGACATAAGATTAAACAAGCTCATGATAAGTGTTTTTATCTTGTTCCATGAGACAAATTATCATAACTACCTAGGATAAGATAAGATCTAGACATGACAACTAAGTCTTCTAGAAAGATTCTTAGGACCTAAGTAAACTTAACATGTAAATAAGTCCCCTACTAGGAATTAGCTAGGTATAAGACTTTATTCACAACAACAAGATGAGGCATCGG
Source organism: Sequoia sempervirens (assembly GCA_007258455.2). NCBI lineage: Eukaryota > Viridiplantae > Streptophyta > Pinopsida > Cupressales > Cupressaceae > Sequoia > Sequoia sempervirens. Next base: position 1,727 of record VDFB02299451.1, read on the forward strand.
GGGTTGAACAACAAGCACAATAAGGGAAAGTATGAAATTCTAACAAAAATAAGGGAAGATCAAAGTTGGAAGAAAACTCATACTTAGGAACATAAAACATATAGTGGATAGAAATAGGGAAGACACAAGCATATACCTAATATGTACAAACTTAGATTGAGTGGAGACAAGACATCATATAATCCTAACATGTAACAAAACCAATTCCATAGTGGAAAGTTTTAGATACACAAAGAAATGAATAAGTAAAGGGTCGATGCAAGAAGTTGGGTCCACAAAAAGCTCAAAAAGTGGAAGTGTTTTTGTTATTTTTCATAATTTGTCACACTTGGACTGAAAATTTGAGGCACTTACACAATGAATCTTAAAAAAAGTCAATAATATAAAATTTTGAATTTTGAATCTAGTTTCCAAATATGTAATTTATTCAAATACCCAAATGATAGAAATTGAATTTTGATAGGGATTTATAAAAACTACTTTTTAAAAGTCATTTTTTTTACCATGCCATGCACGTGTACAGACACCACTTTTGACCCAAATAAAAGTATTTTACTAATTACTTTTGGGGAAATATAGCTAACAACATGAAGATTGATGAGGATATTTTTTTGTAATTTTTTCTATTGAATTTTTATTTGCCTTAATTGTTGGTTTAAAAAATCAACATGTACGGACAACATAATTGGACCTAAACTAAACATTTTGAATCTTTTTTTTCATTACATGTAGAGAATTGTCTAAAGATTAATGTTGTATAATTTTTTTTACAAGAAAATTAACCAAAAAAAAGTTATTTAAAAACAAAAAAAGTTTGATATTTCAAGTTTATGGACTAGTTTGCTTAGAAATTAATTAAAAAATAACAAATATAATCCAATATTAAAAATATATATATTTGGAAACTAGACATTGTTTTCTCTAATGGGTTTTAATTTCATAGATTGATATAGAAAAAAAGCCCATCAACCATATTGCCAAAGTTGGACATTTCTCTTGAACTTGCCTTAGTTTTTTAGTTGCAGGTCAAAGGCTAAGGTTCGGGTTACCAAGCCTTTCCTGAGCCTAAAACTGAGGCAGTATGTGGGTTGGGGATTCAAAATTTTAAAAACACATACGCGTTACAAAATACATACATGTTCTTTATTTGCTTGATTATTTTTAAAATTAAATGCTTTTTAGAAACACATACGCATTATAATGCGTACACGTTTTTTAGTGTATACACATTTTTTTAGGCTAGAGTACCCGAAGCATAATGCATACACATTTTCTGTGGATTTTTTTTGGCCAAAACTTCCCCTCTTCGTGGACCCAACTTCTTGCTTTTACCCTAAACACTACCTTTATTGTGGCCAATAATTATATCAAGTTATTAGGAATTATAATCTAGCTAAAGTATTACAAATATAATAAATCAAAAGGTCTCATAATCCAACATAATATACTTTACTTGGAACTCAATTCTAGATCATGTACATGAATTATAGATTTCTATTTTGCAACATTCTTAGTACTAGCAATCTCCAATCATCTACCTACACCACAAGCAACACACATTCATATCAAGACTAGTGTACTACTAGAATATTGATCTTCGCTACTTAAGTTCATACTTGGATCGAGCATCTTGCTTATGTTTATAATTTTTTTCTCCAATCTACACTCCTTTATCTTATCTCTTATCTTACCCCACATTGCACCACTCAAGTGAGCCTAAACCCTTGATTTATATTAACATTTATCAAAATTGAACCCTAAAAAAAAGAGATTCATAACCCCAATGTCAATACAGATAGCCTTGCAATGTATTTTTCAATTTACATTCTTCTTTCATCAATCTTAGGCAATAGAAATCATTACATTATTTGGCACCAACAAATATGTCTTTCTTGACGATTGGCATGACCCTAAATTATCAAATGTTTACACTATAACTTTGAACTAATTCATATTGGCTCTTTTCTTCACCACAAGTCATGTGATGTATTACTTTTGTCCTTCAAGAAAGGAAAACACTCTGGTTTGAGTATTTGAATCTTGCATGATCACTTTAGGTCATGAAAGAGTTTAGGGAATATAAATCCCACTCATGTCACAATATGAGTTCTAGATGATCAAATAGTCCTCAAGCTTAAGACTCATTTTTCTTTCTATCTTCCTACATCATACAAAACCCAACCAAATGACCGTGTACCGCCATATATACATTATCAAGCTTTATTAGACTAATGTTAAAATTATAAAGCTAAAGTCTTTAACTAGAACATAAAAATATATATCAAAAAGAAAATCAAACAAAAATAAAATTAAACATATCTTTTAAGATGATGCAAAGCTACATGACCCATAAAATGTTCTTGCATCAATATGAGTTGGACATATCATCAAGGAATAAGGTTTCCCCCAACATGGACAATGAGAGGTGATGTGGCCCTTAGTGGACACAAACACATATATAAGCTTATAGGATACTAGGAAAGACATATGCCACCAATGTGGTAGCATGAGCATACAAAAGGTAGGCAATGTTCTAAGCAGTGGGGAAGATCTCAATACAGGGATAAGGTGTAGCCAATAACGTGGATAAGGCATGTAGTGTCCCCAATGTAAAGAAAAATAAGCTTTCCATAAGCTTAATCTAGGGTAATCTAAGAAGATGAAAACACATAAAAATTAATCAACAAAGATTAATTTAGTGATAACTATGAGCTAAGTAATAATGAATTGAATGTTGATCTAGGTAAGTAAATACAAAAGATATGGGTACTTTGATCTATGACTAAAGAATGGATAATATCTAATACACCATTAAATTGTGAACTATCTTTGACCTAGAATATGCTACCTCTTTAGATCCATATAATGCCCCTAATTTTGTGTTGAACTCTTGTAATATCTAGGGTTGACCCTATGCTTCAAGTTCTTTTATGCATTTGCATATGCATCCTTCTACCACACATATTTTATCTTTATGTTTTTGTATTCCAACAATCTCTACTCTAATTTGGATTGGTAGCATTTAAAATTACCTTTGGAGGATTGTTAGTATGTTGTAAAAGGACATGTTCCCCTAGGTCAACCCCTAGAAATGTGTAAAAGTTGGAAAACAATAGGCATGCATCTTAGAATGTGTATGTAGCCTTAGATTCATTTTAAAGCACCAAATTGAAGTGTTCTTCTAATGCTTCTACTCATTGCAATGTTTCTAAGATGCATAAATGTGAAAGAAAATATGAGAGATGTTGAAATGGATTCAAATGAATGCCTTTAAATACAAGCACATAACATCAAATCATACAAATATGTGTTTAGTTGGCCCACAATATATATTAGAATGGGTGGGAATTGACTAAATATGAATTATAATTTTTAAATTTTAAAGGTAAGTCTATGACCATATGATTGAATTTATACAAAAATGACTTGGGACATGAAAACAATTATATCAGGATAGATAATAGATGTATTAGACTGTGTATGAATGAACATAACTAATAGATACTTTGCATGAATGTATATGTATAGATATAATACAAATAAATGTATGAGAATATGTATGTAAGAATAAATAAAAGATAAGAAATGGAACTGACTTTATACAAAATTATACTATCCAAAATTATACTATCCATTGATATATTTATATATTATTTTTTCTCCAAAATAAACCCAAAACTAACTCGAAAATAACATAAATTTATATATTTGGCCAATCATATATACACATGGCACATAGAAGTATTTGACGCCATATAGGTATGAAACAAGGAACGTGGATTTTAAAAGTTATTCTTAGCATAATTATTCTCTCCCACGGTCATGCGTGGAATCCTTGGACCTCTTATTGTTTACGCCCGTTGCTCTGAAGTCGAAATTTTATTCTATTCCCTCACAAAGCATCGAAACTAACGTCTGGATTAGTAGAAAAATAATCATGTTTAAGCATTATGCCACAACGGATATATGCCATAGCAGATCCCCATTCGATGCCAGACAGCCCATAAACCGCATTAGATATAACACGAAGTGCCTTCTTTCTTGAAGAGTTCTATCCCCTGAAGTTTAGGCCGTTACTGTGATGCATATGCCGAAAGAAAAAGCATGGCCAGCGAGATCAAGGATTCAGAAGAGAAGGCCATTAATGTAGGGCATCCGGACGACTTCGAGGTCTCAGGCCCTCGCAATTTATCAAAGCCAACCTGGAGAGACATAATCAACTCTAGCTGGTACTGCAAATTAGTTTCAGTTATCTCCTAGATTTCACATTTTCAGATTTTCTTGAAATAGCCCGAAGCAATTTAAGTTTTTGATTTCCCATTTTCAGAATCTTTTGAAACAGCCCGAAGCAAATTAAGTTTTTCATTTCCCATTTTCAGAATCTCTTGAAACAGCCCAAAGCAAATTAAGTTTTTGATTTCACATTTTCAGATTCTCTTGAAACAGCCCGAAGCAAATTAGGTTTTTGATTTCACATTTTCAGAATCTCTTGAAACAGCCCGAAGCAAGTTATGTTTTTGATGTATTGTTTTGTTGTTTCAGGAGGGATGAGAAGTACAAGAGGACAGTCATGGCGTGTTTCATTCAGGCAGTGTATCTGGTGGAACTGGACAGGCAAGAAAAGCGAGAAGGAGAAGCCGCCCTGGCGCCTAAGTGGTGGGAGCCCTTCAAATACAAAATGGCGGAAGTGCTGGTGGACAAGAGAGACGGCTCTGTGTTTGGAGCCGTTTTCGAATGGGACCGTTCCGCGGCCTTGTCCGACCTGCTTCTCATAAGACCACGGAAGGCGCCGCGCGTGGTCGTGGCCCTCCGTGGGACGCTCCTGCGCGGGCCCACCATGCGCAGAGACATCGAAGACGACCTCCGAATTTTAACCACGGAGAATCTGCGTGGCTCATGTCGATACAAAATCACGCTAGAGTATGTTAGAAGCGCGGTCGCCAGGCACGGGAGCGCTAACGTTTACATGACTGGGCATTCTTTGGGCGCGGGCCTTGTTTTGCAGGTGGGGAAGGCGTTGGCTGAGGAAGGGATTTATGTCGAGGCGCATCTTTTTAATCCGCCGTCAGTTTCTTTGGCCATGGGGCTCAGAAGCCTCGGGGAGAAAATGGAGCTCCTCTGGAAGGGCGCCGTCGACATGGCCCGCGCCATTTTGCCCAACAAGAAAAAGAGCGACGGCCCAGATGAAAAAGACGACGGTTCTTCCATTGTTTGCGAGGAGCTCAGAAAGTGGGTTCCGCATCTTTATGTTAATGACTGTGATTACATATGTTGTTATTATAATGACGAGTCGAACAAAGAGAATAGTGATAAGTTGGTTGGGGGGCGGGAGGAGATGAAGAGCGTGGTTGCGAAGCTTTATGTTATGTCCAAAGGGCCCAGGAAGTTTCTGGAGGCGCACAGTTTGCAGCAATGGTGGGCGGCTGAGTCGGAGCTGCAGATGGGGCTTAATAGCAGTAGGTTAATACAGAGGCAGCTCAGTTCCTTGGCTTCTTCTCCTCAACTGAAGGAAAGCCGTCGATGATGAAAGAATCTGGAATGGTTATGGCGATTGTTTATGTTCAGGGAATGTGGTTTTTGACGCTTGTGGTATCGTGGACCCAAAGGAGCCTCCGAGTCTGTAGTGACCGTTATTTTTTTATTTATTTAATAAGAGGATATCATGGCTGTGATAGTGATATTAATTGCATTCTTTCCGTTGGGCCGAGTGGAAGCAACGGTCTGATTGTTGAATATTGAAATAATTATCTTGGAAAATTCAATTCGCTTTCGATGATAATTGTGGGATCTCTCAAGGACAATTTTTAAAGGTCGAGTTCATTCGGTATAAATGTAAGTTGTCTCCTTGAGATGTCAAAATAAATACTTTAAAACATCATTGTGTGATATTCCTTGTCAATAGGTTGAAGCATATTCTCTTTCATTAAAATTAATTGTTCATAATTATGATTATCAATGATACAAGTTTTTACAATTTATGTTGATTATGTGAAATATTTTTTGCATCAATATTTTGGATCACACTCTATGATCCATTATCATTAAAGCATAGAGCTTAAGAAAAGATGGATAGATGCAGACCAAGAAACAACTTGAAAAGATCTCTAGAGGTAAGGGAGGGGGAAAAGGGAGTTGCACGAAGGTCAATAAAAAAAATCAAACAATAAAAATATTAAAACCCTAATAAAATAATAATAAAAGATAGATAAATGTAACAAACAATGAACTAAAATTCAAGACAAAAAATCAAATATAATTATAATTATAATTATACTATATATCATTTATATCGTTAGTTTTGCTAATATTCTTGTCCTTACTAAGTCTATAGTATAATGTATTTTTATAATTTAGACTTCATTGAAATGTGAATTGCAATGATGGTGTTAAATATTACTTTATTTTCATGTCATTTGTACCTCTATCATCATAAGATGATTGTTAAATCAAACAATGTCAAAACATTTTTTTCTTCTTTTGTTCTAATTCAAATTTGATTATATGACATCAATGGATATGTAATGCCTCATCCTTAATGTGTGTTTATAGAGTGAGATTTATGCCAAATTAGTTCCATACGTTCCAAGTTTGTGACTCAACTTATGCAAATTAGGTTATTTTATCTCCTAAAGATTGTGAAGGCCATTTTTTTCAGGTGAAGGTATTAATCTTTCCATTTTGTACCTTTCTATGATTACATACATGATTTCTTTTTCCTCGTCAAGGTAAATATTTCCTATGGGATAAGTATCCTAATACCAAACTTAATTAAAAAAAATCTCTATATTGTGAAATGCTTTTAATACATTCAGTGAAAATTTAGAATGTTTTACATCAAGGATAAAATTTAATATTATACAATTTTGTTAAATTTATGTGACTATCCTACAAATAGCATCATATATGTAAAAATAATTTGCTAGTTTCTTGCTATTTGTGAATTGATAAGCTATGGATAGTTTCAATTATGTTTGACCTTATCCAATATTTAAAAGAAAAAGGAAACAACAATATGAAGTGGAAGACTAAATTGTATGGCCTCTATTGACCTCTATATACATAAGTGTAATATAGTTATACCCTTGCTTATATACCCTTGCAACCTATAAGAAAATGGTATCCCTATCTCTCTAGCTATAGTAATCTTGGTGACTATGGGACATGTGAAGCATTGTGTACTATGCACTTTTGTGGTTGCACTACAATGAAAATGAATTATTGAGACATTTTTTAACATCGTTTATTACTTGTGTAACCATGTGACATACCATCCAACATTATTTAACATGCATAAGCAAAGAGTTAAGGTTCATGCTCATAACAGATTGCCAAACTTGTCTACAACATAAAGAGTAATGACAAGTCAATACTTGGATGTAAATATAACAAATTGTTAACTATAATTTTTCTATGTTCCACCGAGTTTTTGGGAAAGGGACGATAGGGGATGAGGGGATGCAATTTGAGGCCATTTTATAGGACGATAGGGGTTGGCAAAGGGGGTGATCATCAAAAGAAGGGAAATTTAAAAAATATAGAAAAATTTCAAATATTCATATGATAATATTGATAAGACATTCATCATACACATTATAGATCCTTAATACATTATATTTACAAAAAATTGCCCAAAGGCTACAAAGTTTCAACTTCAAAACAACAAAAACATAGAAAATATGCTACTACCCTTGAGCTTGCAAAAAAAATATGCAATAAATGAGCCTATCTTACTTAGGTTTTGAAGTCACAAGGCCAAAAAATCCATTTGCAATGTCAAATACTAATGCAAAGTTTGATGATTTCCCTTTCTTAGTGACCTAACATTTGCCATATGTGGTTGTGGCTTTGGTTATGTAGGTGTTGAGGCATAAGATTTACTATCTTTGAACTCTAGAGGCAGGTCAAACAACTATCTATGGGTAACACTTCTTCTCTTTGACATTTTGATATTTGGCAAGTCCTTGGTAAGATTCACTTTTCCAATGGAAAAAGCCTCAAGAAAGCTTGAATATTACAAAGAATAGAGGCTAAAATTGATAATTTAAGAACAATAGAATAACCTTTTACTAATGGTTCATGATCTATTTATAACCAAAGCATGCATGTTAAATGAGATCATTAATTGACATTGGTACCATCACCTTTTGAAGTCACTTCTCACACATGAACCACCATGTGCAGTGTGATCCTAAATTTTCACATGATTGCCTTATTCTCACTCTTGCTTTTATGCTATTATGATTATTTAATTAAGTTTTATTTTGATTGATTTGATTTATGAATGAGTGAATATTTGTTAGATGTTGAGACAGAGTGATGGTAGGAAATTAACATTAAAGCAATTTCAATATCTACATTTTACAATCACATTTTACAAAATATTCATTTCATTTACTATCACATTTTTTTAATACCATTTTGTTAAAAATTGTTTGCATAAACTAAATTGTTGTTTATATGCTTTCTTATAATGTTGATCTCAAAATCAAGGATGATTACTTTGGATTTAAATAAATAAAATTATATTGTTCTATGAGATGCAAACTCTTCACGAGATAGAGAACATGAGACCTAGTGCTTCACATATATCAGCGCAGAGTCTAGCCATTTTTTGAAGGATAGTTGTAGGGAGTTATAGGGCAAATCTGATTGTTTGTTTTGAATCTTTCATTAAGACAAAGTACCAGGAATAGCTAGCATGGAATGGTTTCAACCTTGGCTGCTCTGCGATGTTTTCTTTTAAACTTTTCATAGTGAATTGTCTTCTCATAGAATATAGTTTTCTTCTTCATTTTCTGCCTTCTTGTACCATTGACGTTTGTTGCTAAAAGGATTTCATTTTATTGCACTTGGACCTCTAGTTGAGAAATTATTTGTTTCTTTCTATGGTGTTTGATATAAATGGATAAATATTTTTTTGTTTAATGGTAATAGTTACGTTTTCATAGTTGTACGTGACAGATTTGTTTACAGAGCATACCCCTTGGCCCTTCAATCAAATGCCCAGGACCTATAACTTCTTGGTGAAGCATGATACTATGGAAAGTTGCCTTTCATGGAAATATTCCTCCTGTACATTGTACTACATTTTAGGATAAGATCGTGGAAGCATATTATGAGGTTCCATTAAACTTTCTTTCTTTTCTGCACCAGAATCAATATATTATCATCATTCCCACTATCATGATTTGGAAAGGATGGCCGGGAATCCTCCACAGCTGGATGCACATTATCTGACTGAATAACCTTCGAAAAGGGAGATAAAGGATCTTGCTTTAACGAAGAGGGAGCTGCCTCCAATAAATTTCTTGGGCTAGAAGTCATAATGTCCTGAACTTATGCAGTAAAGAAGAATTAGATACTATCTGCGCCTTTTTCGCAGAGAGGTGGTGAGGAAGAGCATCTTTCCACCATGAGGGTTGGCAGTCCGACTTGCATCTAAATTTAGGAAAATCTGTAGCTATATGCCCATATCACCTGTAGCAACGAAATGGCAAACCTTCGTAATCTAGAAGTTGAGTCCATGAGGGATTACTTACTTTCAGAATGATGTCTGCAGGAAGATCTTCAGAAATATCTAAATCGATCAGAATCCGCACAATGGTTGTGTTAGTGAAAGCAAAGGTGGCCTTGTCTGTCATTAGAAAGAACCCCAAAGAATTTCCGATTGCATCGAAGCATGACTCGGTTTAGAATTAAAATGGAAGATTAGGTAGTCGAACCCAAACAGGGATGATATTAAAGACAGGATGCCATGATTTTGTCATCAGAGAGTTCTGTCCCCAAATCCAAAAATAATTACAAAGGATGATATCTCAATCTATAATGGAGTCATAAACAGCGATGAAGAACCCCTGAGCATATGGATAAATTCCAGATTTTTCTCCAATATCGGTTGCCAGTTTAAGGTAATCTATTTGTGTAAGTCTGTAAGGCAACGCCAGAGGTTATTGAAACAGCCGATTAGTCCATGTCTAGCAAACTACTCTTCCCTTCAATCAAGTTTCTTCGTCGGATTCTAGAACATGGAAGTTTTGGTGCAGGAAAAGGGTCTAAGTATCCTTTTTGATGGTACCTGCCACCGTTTAAACCCATTTCAAACCTAATCACTACAGCAGAATCATACCTTTGAGACGCAAAAGATTCTTGAGGTGAAATAGCTATTGAGGGAGCCTTATAGAATACACAGCAGCCGAAGAAGACCTAGGTGGGAACGGAAAATTCGCAAGTCCTTTATAGAAGTTTCTGGATAAATCTTTGAAGCATTCGAACCAGCGCCCACCAGATTCTTAGACGAGGGCAAAATGGTTCTCGAGGGAGCTCGGTCTGAGGCCGCAACAACAATAGGTGACCAATGAGTGAGTGAATCTTCGTGTGCAACAAAGCGAGCCAGTATACCTCCAGAACCAGGGCCGCAGCCATTAACGAAGTCTGAAGATTTGTTGCCATTGTTTGTAGCCAAAATAGAAGCAGAGGCAGTTAGGATTTCGGGTGAGTGGTGGGAGATATTAGGGAGTGACATATTAATCCCCTCTCATTGTTGATTGTTGTCTGTATATTTTTTGTAAGAAATTGAGGAACAAATTTTAATAGCCTTGAATTGCTTCCAAGCATATATCATATATGCAGGCCAGGGTCTTGACATTTTCCTCTGCAACTCTATGATCGGTAATATGGAGGAATTTTGGATGAAAAAAATTGATAAAAGAGGCCATGGTTTCAATTTGATAAACATTCCTCTAAACTAGACCTTTAAATCTTCCCCTGCAACCGTTATGCTAGAAAACATGCATGGATACTCCTTAAGCCAAGTTGCAAAAGGAAATAGTATATCCTAATTGGTGCAGCAGGAGCATGCAAGCTCATGCCTTTGAGATCTTCCTCTGCTGTGTTATGTCAGCAAAGATAGAGGGGTCCTGAATGAAATCAAATTTGAGAAAAGAAAAGGTATTGTCTTAAAATTGATACATTACATTCATATGCAAAAACAGCTAATTCATAACACCTTCCATTGCAAACCTATTCTACAGAGAGGGGTAGAGGGAACATTTTAAAATCAAAGCACAAAGCTAGAAACCCATAGGAGTATAGAGGAGAGGAGCTGGAACGTGTGCAGGGTCCTAAACGTGTGATAGGATTGGTGCAGGTTGGGGCCTATAGTGGTATGCCTCTCCTTCCAAATATGACAAGAATAAATGCACAAAAAAAACCACAGAAAGCCCAAACAATAATCAACTATTAAATGCACATTTTTTGGTATATAGTTGTTTGCAAAATAAGTATAGGTTGGTAGCCAAATAAGTCAGACTGTATTCAAAGTATTTTTGACATTGTTACCTAATTTTCACTCTCAGGCTCAATCAGGCAGGATAAATCATGTGACAGAGGTTCGAGAAGGCCAAATGGAGCATTCGCACAAGGGTAAAAGTCATGAATTTGATGCTAGGTTACAGGGGACTCAGCTTGGAAGCCTGCCTTGTTCAAGTTCGGCATGAAAATCCTCTAAGGAGAAAGTCGGCAAGACCTTCTAGATGTCTTGCCGACTAGCAGGGGTTCCATTAGGTCTGAATGTTTCACATTGGGATTCTATCGGCATGAGATTATCAAGGTCTCCCCGACCCATAATGCTTTTGGTTAAATATGCGTTTGTGTTGCTTATCGACAAGACCCTAGGAATGTCACAGCGAGTGGAATTCACTTGCAAGTTCCTATCGGCAAGACTTCGATCATCGTCCCAGCGACAAAAGGATATGCATATCGGTGGAAGATTTTTCCTTCGGGATAGAGTCTCGACGACTTCTTGAAGTCTCACTGAAAGGATGCCTTCAGCGTATGTAGGTGGGCTTCGCCAGGAGGTCTCACCGACGAGCAATGTCTCGCCGAAGGGAAGCAGGGTTGCTGAAAGGAAGTAAGTTCGGCAGGAAGTCTCATTGATAATGAAAAGTCACGCCGACATACCTTGTGCCTTCGGTGTAATGCATGGAGCTCGGCAAAGGATATTGCTTTTGGAAAAATGTCTTGCCGAAGGATGAAGGTCACACCAAAGAAAACAAAGGGGGCTAGTCGAGGGGTCGTATTCGGCATAACGTCTCGCCATCGGGATGAGGTCTGGCCGACAGGCCAATGTCTTGCCGACCAACAAGGGGCCTCGCCGAGAAAGTTTGACATCGGCATAAGGTCTTGCCGATATAAAGATGTCTCCCCGACACAAAAAAGAGCTTGACGAAGAAGGTCTGGCCTTCGGCATAAGGTCTCAGCGATGCGGGGGGTCTTGCCGATAAAGGGAGCCTTTGGTGTAACATTCCAACTCGGAGAAAGGTCTCCCCGACCCGGTGATGTCTTGGCGATGGAATCAAGTGAGCTCGGGGAGAAAAAGGAGGAGATCGGCAAGAGGGTCTCACCGACAGGGTGGAAGTCATGCTGAAAGGAATGTTGCGCTCGAGGAAAGAAGCTGATTTCGGTGGGAAGTCTCACCGACCTAGCGATGTCTCCTCGACTAAGGGGAAGATAAATTCATTGCTGAAAGATAAGAAGCCCGGGAGAGGTCTGGCTGACAGTCCAGTGTCTGGCCGACAACAAAGGGATCTCGACATGACTCATGAAGCCCATTGTGACCTCTTGGCGATAAATGTTTTTCTTGCCGAAACAAAATGAAAAGGGCTCTTGCCAAAAAATATGTAGTTCGCTATGAGGTCTTCCCGAGCACACGATCTCTTGCCGACAGCGATGGAATCACCAAATAAAAGTGGTATCGTTGTGACTTTAGACCAATGTCGATTGTCTTGCCGATGTTTTTAGCGATATCAATATGACTTCTAAAGCTCGCTAAGACGTCTCACCGACTATCACATGTTGTGCTGATAGCTTCAATGGGCATAATCGCATCGGTGAGACACTTCTAGTGTCTTGCCGAGATGCGATTCTGACTGAGTGAGCCTTTGACCATCGGGGGATCTACGTGAAATGTGCCCAGCCAATCAGAGTGGGCTAGGGGCGAGTTGTGGCGATCTGACCAGGGAGAAGGTGATTAACAAAAGGAAAAGCAACGTGAGCTCGGGAGCATTCAAAGTAGCTCAACTGGGGGGAATTCAAAGATTGACACGAGGAGCAGAAGTGAATGCGGTGGTTGCAGTAAGATCAAGAAGGTTTCCCCTGAAGGAAATCTTTCACACTGACATGGACAGCAGGGATTCAATTGAATACATCATTAACTACATAAAAAGATCTAAAGGAAGATCTTTTTGAGACTGATATTTTTGTAAGCCCAAAGGGGCCGACACACTTTTGTATATAAGACATTTTTGCCTCTTTACAGGGGGGTTCTCCTGGATGCTTTTCTAAAGTCTGTGACTTCTACAGTTCTCTCTCGGATTAGCAGAATTATGTAACCTGTTTTGGAGCATGTTATATAAAGCTTACCTTGATCACTGTTGATATTCATATTTCCATCTTGTTCTTGCAAAGTGTTGTGCATTTCAGGTTCATGATTAAGTTATTTTTGTGAATTTCTTTCATTCCTTCATAACTTCATCTTGTGTTTCATGCCTTCCTTTGCAAAAGTATCATTATACAAATCACAAATTGTGTTCACTTAGTCACACAGGGATTCTAGTATGTGAAAATCTTTCTTTCCTCTTCGGAAAAAGTGTGAATCGAAACTGTTTGTGAAACGTTAGTGCAAGGCTTGCAGGATTTGATGTGTAATCTTATGTCCATCGTCAGTATTCAAGTGTAAATTGAGTATCTCATTGTTCCTGTAATTTCGGTGCATCACCATAGTTTAGTTTTATTTTGATGTATTCTTTCTCCCTTTCCCTTCAAAGAATCAGTAGTTTAGGTGACACCAAAGGAAGCCGGCCTTCTCCGGAGGTTGACCTCTGTCTACAAGTGACCCACAGCTTTAGAGGTCTTCCCATGTTACACTGAGGTGTTGAACATTAGGTTCAACAAGGGTGCAACTTCAGATTGATAACAGTTTTGGCACGCCCGATGGGACAATAGACTGCTTCTCAGTTCATGTTTATGCATTTTACTGCTGCTGTTTGGTGTGTGCAGCAATAGTTTTAGCCTTTTGGAGGAAAATTTTCAACACACTTGGCGACTCCAGAGAGATATCAAATGGTTTCAAACAGACAAAGTGCTATTATGAAAAATCAGATCTGGTTTCTTGCTTTACCAAAAACTCTAGTGAATTTCCAGTGTCTTGAATGAGCAAATATGTCTGCATTTTGTGGAAATATTTCATGTTTCCCACCATTTCATGAAAACCATGCATGGGTGCCCCTTTACCAACCATCCCACATAGAGCAGCTTGCTGGTCTCATACCAAATGTCCCTGTAATAGCAGACTACCAGCAGCCTCATCATGTTTTCCTCCCTCCCATCCCTGCTCAGTCTCAATATCAGCCAACCTATGATCAAAATCAACCCCATGAAGAGGTCTTGGATGCCAACCAACATGATTATCTGCATAATCAGCCTCAAGAGCACCCCTACCAGAATGTATTGGATCTAATTCAAAATCTTGACCATGTGTTGTGGGCCTTAAGCCAAAAAATTGAACATATGAAGATTAGTGATACTAGTAAGGTGTTCTCACATATGTATCGGATGTTGGTTGACATCAGGAAGCAAAATAGGATCATCTTACAGTAGCAAGAGTTGGTTGATCAATCCTTTATTTGTGATCAAGAGCGGGTGACAAAAGGAAGGCAGTTTGAGAAAAGCCTGGAAAGAGATATAGCTGCTAAAGAGGAGCATATCAAGTCTCTGTCTGCTCAGGTGCAAATTAGTCAAGCTTATTTTGATTATCAATGCCAATTAAGGTATGAAAATTTCAGTCCTAGCCTCAGCCCAACTCTTCCTATAACATTGAACAATCCTGTCAATAAAGGAGTTTCCGAGTCCAATTTTCCAAGCTTCAAGCAAGCTGAACCTTTTCAACCTGTTAAATTTGAGTCCCCAAGTTCTAAAAATCTTGTTTTAACTCAGGAACCTCCTTAAGTAGGCTCAACCAACCCCTTATGTTCTAGAGCAACCTAAAGAAGTGATGCTTGTAGAGGAAGAAACAAGTGTTTTAGCTTCCGTTATGTTTGAACAAGAGCTTGAGAATGACAAATCAAATGTGATAATGGAGGCAAATGAGGCTGCAGATGAAGAGCAGACTTTTGGTCCACACAACACAATCAACATGATGGAGAATGGAAGTGTGAACTTGCTGCATTTAGCCGTGGAGGAATACAGACTACAGCTGCAAAAGGCTGAACAAGAGAAGAATTCTCAAAATGTTTCTGGCAATGTTTTAGTTGATGATCCTCCCACTGTTCTACAAAATGGTGAAAATGTTTTGACAAAACAAAAAGGTGAAATGATGGAAAAGGCTGACCAAGAAGAGCAATGTACAGTTTGGAATGACGAAGGTATGTTTTTTCCCACTCTAAATGCTATCTCAGAGCAGCAAGAAGACATCAAGCAGCTGCGGGTTCAAGAGTCAAGACAACAACATGAGGAGGCTAAAAGATGTGATGTAGGTCATAAGTCCATAGCTTCATTTGTTGAGCTTCCATGTTTCATTGAGTGTGATGAGGAAAGCATAAATCTGGTCATAAGTCAGCAACATGAGGTTGAAGAGGAGTAGTGTACAACTGGATTTGATACTTTTGAGCATGTTATGCTTGAGAAAGTTAATGCTAAGCTATATGAAGAAGTGTACACTGATATAATTGAGCAGTTTTGTTCAACATTGGATGGCAAAGAGTCAGAAAAGGCTAATAGCCATGATGATCTGGAGCAATAGCTTGAACAAATGCTGAAACAACAGAAGGAGCCTAATGAGCCTGATTTGCAAAGTCATAACTGGTTGGAGGAGCTTCCATTCCATTGTACAGAGGAACTTGAGACTTTATCACCACTTGAATTGTTGTCTCCTTGCATTGAAAAAGACAAGCCTGAATCGGAATGTAACTCTTCTAGTGATGATGAGAACTGTAAGCAGCTTCCATTCTGGTGCATAAAAGAGCCTGAGGATGATGCGTTGATTGAAGATGTGATGGAGGAAGTTATCTCTTTGTTCTCCGTTGAAGAAATGGGTGTTCAGTTGGGAAAGCATGAACATATTGAGGAGGCTACTACTCTTCCATCAAGTCAGCCACAGGGACTATACCTTTCCAGCCAGCAAGGTGATAAAATGGCAGTTCATGAGCAAGAGATCAAAGGAGGCTCAATCTTTTCCCTTACCAAAGGTTGTCCAATCAGATACCTAGCTCGGATGGAATCCAATACAACACCAAGGACAAATCTTCCACCCAAGAATGAGGGTACTGCTCAAGAGGAGCGCACTCAAGTCACCTTTCCACCTCAAAACGGGAATGTTTACATTCCATATGAAAAGGTTAGTAGGCCTGAATATGTTCTACCAGAGATCTTGCAGCCATCTGTTGAATTGTCATGCATGCTTCATTTCTCTTTAGTTGTTCTCCAATGTGGAAAACATTGTAAATATTTTAGAAAGGGCAGTTATTTTACCCAACCTGTCAATGGGTTTGTTTGATCAATTTCTCACTAGTTAGTATAGGGTAGGTTTAGTTGTTATTTCTTTCCCTAAGTGTTGTTCCAACACAAATAATAGTTTTATTTCAGTTTTTCGCTATTTTCAATAAGTTTTCAAGTGCTCTATGAATCTCAAGCAAGTTACAGCCATGTACAAAGCTGCTCCAAGTCCGTTCCCCAGTTTTCCTAATGACTCCATGCCCAATGGATAGGCCTAGGCTATTGTTTTATGTGTTTAGCAGGCAAACATCTAGCAAAGGTCACCAAAAATGTTACCTAATTTTCACCCTCAGGCTCAATCAGGCAGGATAAATCATGTGACAGAGGTTCGAGAAGGCCAAATAGAGCATTCACACAAGGGTAAAAGTTATCAATCTGATGCTAGGTTACAGGGGACTCAGCTTGGAAGCCTGCCTTGCTCAAGTTCGACATGAAAATCCTCTAAGGAGAAAGTCAGCAAGACCTTCCAGATGTCTTGCCGACTAGCAGGGGTTCCATCAGGTCTGAATGTTTCACATTGGGATTCTATTGGCATGAGATTATCAAGGTCTCCCTGACCCATAATGCATTTGGTTAAATATGGGTCTGTGTTGCCTATTGGCAAGACCCCAGGAATGTCACGGCGAGTGGAATTCACCTGCAGGTTCCTATCAGGGAGACTTCGATCATCGTCCCGGTGACAAAAGGATATGCATATCGGTGGAAGATTTTTCCTTCAGGATAGAGTCTCAGCAACTTCTTGAAGTCTCACCGAAAGGATGCCTTCGGCGTATGTAGGCGGGCTTCGCCAGGAGGTCTCACCGATGAGCAATGTCTCGCCGAAGGGAAGCAGCATCGCCGAAAGGAAGTAAGTTCGGCAGGAAGTCTCATCGATAATGAAAAGTCACGCCGACATACCTTGTGCCTTTGGTGTAATGCATGGAGCTCAGCAAAGAATATTGCCTTCGGCAAAATGTCTTGCCCAAGGATGAAGGTGACACCGAAGAAAACAAAGGGGGCTAGCCGAGGGGTCGTATTTGGCATAACGTCTCGCCATCGGGATGAGGTCTGGCCGACAGGCCAATGTCTTGCCGACCAACAAGGGGCCTCGCCGAGAAAGTTTGACATCGGCATAAGGTCTTGCCAATATAAAGATGTCTCCCCGACACAAAAAAGAGCTTGACAAAGAAGGTCTAGCCTTCAGCATAAGGTCTCAGCGATGTGGAGGGTCTTGCCGATAAAGGGAGCCTTCGGTGTAACATTCCAAGTCGGAGAAAGGTCTCCCCAACCCGGTGATGTCTTGGCGATGGAATCAAGTGAGCTCGGGGAGAAAAATGAGGAGATCGGCAAGAGGGTCTCACCGACAGGGTGGAAGTCACACCAAAAGGAATGTTGCGCTCGGGGAAAGAAGTTGATTTCGGTAGGAAGTCTCACCGACCTAGCGATGTCTCCTCGACTAAGGGGAAGATAAACTCATCACTGAAAGATAAGGAGCCCGGCGAGAGGTCTGGCCGACAGTCTAGTGTCTCATCGACAACAAAGGGATCTCGACATGACTCATGAAGCCCGCTGTGACCTCTTGGCGATAAATGTTTGTCTTGCCGAAACAAAATGAAAAGGTCTCTCGACGAAAAATATGTAGTTTGCTATGAGGTCTTCCCGAGCACACGATCTCTTGCCAACAGCGATGGAATCGCCAAATAAAGCGGTATCATTGTGACTTCAGACCGATGCCAATTGTCTTGCCGATGTTTTTAGCGATATCAATATGAATTCTAAAGCTCGCTAAGATGTCTCACCGACTGTCACATGTTGTGCCGATAGCTTCAATGGGAATAATCGCATTGGTGAGACACTTCCACTGTCTTGCCGAGATGCGATTCTGACTGAGTGAGCCTTTGACCATCGGGGGATCTACGTGAAATGTGCCCAACCAATCAGAGTGGGCTAGGGGCGAGCCGTGGCGATCTGACCAGGGAGAAGGTGATTAACAGAAGGAAAAGCAACGTGAGCTCAGGAGCATTCAAAGCAGTTCGACTGGGGGGAATTCAAAGATCAACATGAGGAGCAGAAGTGAATGCGGTGGTTGCAGAAAGATCAAGAAAGTTTCCCCTGAAGGCAATCTTTCACACCAACATGGACAACAGGGATTCAATTGAATACAACATTAACTACATAAAAATATCTAAAGGCAGATCTTTCTGAGACTGATATTTTTGTAAGCCCAGAGGGGCCGACACACTTTTGTATATAAGACATTTTTGCCTCTTTACAGGGGGGGTTCTCCTGGATGCTTTTCTAAAGTCTGTGACTTCTACAGTCCTCTCTCGGATTAGCAGAATTTTGTAACCCGTTTTGGAGCATGTTATATAAAGCTTACCTTGATCACTGTTGATATTCAGATTTCCATCTTGTTCTTGCAAAGTGTTGTGCATTTCAGGTTCATGATTAAGTTATTTTTGTGAATTTCTTTCATACCTTCATAATTTTATCTTGTGTTTCATGCCTTCCTTTGCAAAAGTATCATTATACAAATCACAAATTGTGTTCACTTAGTCACACAGGGATTCTAGTCTGTGAAAATCTTTCTTTCCTCTCCGAAAAAAGTGTGTGAATTGAACCTGTTTGTGAAACGTTAGTGCAAGGCTTGCAGGATTTGATGTGTAATCTTATGTCCATCATCAGTATTCAAGTGTAAATTGAGTATCTCATTGTTCCTGTCATTTCGGTGCATCACCATAGTTTAGTTTTATTCTGATGTATTCTTTCTCCCTTTCCCTTCAAAGAATTAATAGTTTAGGTGACACCAAAGGAAGCCAGCCTTCTTCGGAGGTTGACCTTTGTCTGCAAGTGACCCACAACTTTAGAGGTCTTTCCATGTTACACTGAGGTGTTGAACATCAGGTTCAACAAGGGTGCAACTTCAGATTGATAACAACATATCACTGACAAGATCTTGGGTGCGCATAAAAGAGTCGTATCATAAAAGTAGACCCCCACCTACATAAATATTGAAACCCAGCTATCGCACCAACACAAGACTCCCTTACAAAAAACACAACACTACACAATAAAATAGGCCTACCACGTCAACACAATTCAAACCCATGTGTCCCATCTTTGACTCAAATGATTACTTATTATAACCAAGTTTCCCATAGAACTATGACCAAAACAACACACATAAGCATCTGCCCATCTCATCAAACATGAGACCCACAACATGTATTGGCAGGCATCTATCCCATCTCACCAAATGAATCATGCTCATACTGGTCACTTCACCTTCACACCCACCTGCATCCACAAAAACAAGTTTTAAGGTTGCCATTCTTCATGAAAAAAATTATGGAAACAAATGCAAACATTCCACCAAATCAATCTACTCAAAATTTAATGGTCGAAACAAATCACATTTGCAATTCATATCATTCAAAATTCAAAATCAAAAGAGGATAGAAATAAATTAATATGCCATATCAAACAAGCATGAAACAAATCACAATAATTCCCAACTCAAATAGCCATGAGATCCTTGAAGACTTCACTTATTCTGGAGTGAGCAACATAAGAAAAAGAGGAGTGACAAGCACATAATTGAGCAAAATAACAAGAAGAGGCAACAATAGAGATTCCAGACTAACAACTTTCATATTGTTCTAGGTTTTCCTCTACATTGAGATTACATATATCATTTATGCCTATGAATGAGTTGGTCATGCACGAAAGATGTGAGATTTGTTAAAATCTTACTGTTTTCCATTCGTAAGCTTTATATTGTTCTTTATTATAGCCATTACAGTCATAGGTTATCATTTTGTTTCCTTAAGATAAAATGTAAGTGTGGTTCCTAGTTTGTTGTGTGTGAGTATGTTTATGTTGTACATGCCTTTAAGATATGAGATTTCTTAAGCTTTGACTTATTGGTTTCCATTCGTAAGCTTTGTATTGATCTTCATTACAACCATTATAGTCATAGGTTAACATTTGTGTTTCCCTACAATTTATATTGCAATCATTACAGCCATAATTTTTTATTATATTAGTAGAGAAGGGCCCTGATCCAGTGGAACAAAGACAACAAAAAGGTTGGGAAAATAGCACTAGCCAGACTCGACAAAACAACAATAGACAATTACTATTAAGTCTTCAAAAGAGGCACGCAGGCCAATTAACCATTACTAGCATCCACAAGATTAGTATAATTATAATAAAAAACAAGAGTATACCACATACTAACCCAAAAATTGGTATACCGACCAAAACAAAGAGTAACCAAAGACTAGCAAGTCCGAAACCATAACATAGCCAACAAGAAATAGTAGTTTGGGACAATAAACCCAAAAACCGATAGTTTAAGAGCATACGTAAAACAAGAACAAAATTGAGATCAACACAAGACAATAAAGCCATTATTTGGCTTTAGCAATGAGTTCCCAATTTTTGCTTGTATTAATGGAAAAAGTATCCCTTTTTCTTGCATTTGGGAATAATTAATAATTAATTAACCTAATAATGCCTTGATTTAGTGTTGTAATGTGTTGTACACATTCACATTGAATCTAGGGCCCTTTTAAATAAAATGTACTTACATTGTACCTTATTTAGGGTTTTGTAAAGTGTTGTATTACACCTTCACACTTATTTGGAGTTTCATTAATTAATTATGGTTAATTAGAGCTTAATTGGCCCTTTAATTCAAAATTCAAGCTCTCTTAATTGTATTTTTCAAGGATCTATCCTGACACCCATTAATGATATTGCATGACATTTAACTTGGAAAATTTGGTGTCCTATAAATTTGTGCTAGGACCCATTCGCCTTTAGTGGAAAATGAGTCCTCATAACATAGGACACCCCTTTCTTGGCATTTTTGAGATGGGTTTTTGATGTTATTTTCCCGAAGCATGGTCCTAGAAAGTTGTGTTATGACCCATTCACCTTTAGTGGTGAATGGGTCCTCCTCACATAGGACACCCCTTTTTGAATTTAATTGTGGTAGGATTATAATGATTTTCAATCCTAGATATGATGTCGGCTTAGATTATTTGAATTTTGGGGTTAATCGTTAGATTTAGTATAAATATAAGGTTAATTCACATTGTTTCACCTAGCAAGTTCAAGTGATCATAAGAGTACATTCACAAGAGAATTATAGAGCATTTCAAAGGTAGATTATCAAAGTTTTATTGCAACAATTCAAGATTATATCATCATGTCAAAGGCATAGTGCACTCATACATGTTATTGAGTTAAGATTGTTGATGTAGCATTGAAGATCTATTGGCAAGTATTGATTCACATCTAATTTTAGATCAAGATCTATATTCTTCATGGCCACTTCATGTTAGTTTGAAAATTTACATTCCAAGACATCTCCCAAGGTATCATTATTCATCGTTTCATGTTTCATGTCCTTATTTCATTATTTCATCATTTGGTTTAGTTACCTAAAAGGGGTTTGACTAAGGAAAACCCCTATTCTCTAACAATCAACAAATTTTTTTCCGCTTGAATGTGTGTTTGTAGGATTTAGGTTGAAGAGCAAGATTTGAAGCAAAATTGTCAAAGTTGTCACCTACATTGCAAGAAAACAAAAAACGAAGCTAGAAAATTTGTTTTAGGTTTTCAGGAGCTAATCACTGAGGAGTTGAGAGTGCAGATCTTGAAGAACATAACCCAGATCCTAATTTTCAGAAACCCTAACTAGGACCCATTTGCCAGTAAAGGTGAATGAGTCCTTTGTGACCTTAAAACAACCTTCTTACAACAAGGTACACACCTTTCTAGCCTCTCAAAACTTCCCTCATTGTTGCTATAATAGTTAGGATTGATTTTTTATTGTTATTTGCATCATATCATATACATAATTACATGTTTTAGGGTGAGAATTTTTGGTTCATCATTTTGATGTAAACCCTATTTTCCCCTATAAACATCGCCAATTTGGGAAATAAATTCCCTCCAATCTAGGCCATCCTCATGATACAAGTCCTTTTCTTCATCATGTTTCTCGATCTTCTTCAGCTTCCTATTGATCTTTGTTTGACCAAAAACCGCACCCATCAAGGCATGGCGCATCAAACCATCAATCACCTTCATCAAGGTGATGAGCACTTTCTCCATGTCTTCCATTTGAACCTACAAGAAGGTTATCCTGCTTTTCAAGAAAAGGACATTAGTATCTTCAGAAATAGAAAAATCTTTAGCATTAACCTCTGCTTCAGTGGCCCCCTTCTCCATATTACCAGTGTCCTCTTCCTTGACCTCCTCCATGTCACCAGTAACCTCTTCTTTTTCAAATTATTCCTCCTCCTTGTCATCAGAATCCTCCTCAACATCTTCTTCCCCCATCTCATAGGCACTATCTTCAAACTCCATATCTTCACTGCCCTCATCTTGCTAAGGTTCAAACTCTTCCACTGTCAAATTTTCCTCTTTAGTTAACTCAATTTATTTATGTTTCCCTTTCTTATCTGCAAACTTGACCTTGGCTAATCTCGCCGATCTTTGGCCTCCACTCATCAAACCTTTCTACCCATCCTCTTCTTCCTCCTTTTGGTTTCCCTCCAGATCTTCAGTAATAGTTATAACTTCCTCATTCTTCTTCTAGTCTTTTTTCAAAAGTTTTTTCTTGGGGGGTTCAAGTAGTAGTAGTGAATGCTTCCTCTTTTCAAGGGTCACTCTAAGCAACTCATACTCAAGGGTTTTCTCCACAATAACTTTTAGAGGTTTGGAACCAGAGGATTTAGTACCAAAAATGGCCAAAGGGGTAGCATTCAAGGGTGATCCCTCCCTCGAACCATAACATTGGGTATTAGACCTAGGGTTAGACTCCAGGTTCATTTGATCGCCAACCTGGAGTAAACCCTATTCCTCATCATCATTTTGGGGAGGATTCTCTTGCCGAATCAGTGTCGGGTTTCCATGGGGGTTTTTAGAAAGAGAAAATTTATAAAGGGCTAGCATTAATCCCTGATCCAAAGGGGGTGACACCTCGTTCTTGATATTTTGTTGGAGAGAGGATAGAAAATAGAAGGGCAGGTTGATTCTATCATTATGGCAGACATGATTAAGGATAGGAAAATGATAAGTGTGGACTATCATATACTGGCCTTCAAGGGTAAAGTAACACATAATAAACATTCTTACCAAGGCAAATGGCAAAGGGAGTTCAAGCTGCATGTAGCCATTTTGAAACCTTGTAAGCTTCTCACCATCATGCAAAAATCTGTGCACAATTTTTTGATAATCAGCTCCACTTTTCTTAGCCACCTTCCTTCCATCATTTCTCATACCAATAGCTTCCCCTATGAACTATGTCATGACTTCAAAATTCACTGCCCCAATTGAAACATTCCCTTTTTTTCTAGGAATTAGTGAGCTTGGCCATCAGGTTTTCATTATAGCCTTTCATTGCTTCGAAAAAGGAAGCCATGCCCACCCTTCTAAACATCTCCCATAAATCAAAATTTTGCTTAAGAGTCGCACAGTTTGGAGGTTTAGTGTGTTTCCTAGGCCAACCCATTTTGGAAGCTTGCAAACTTTTAGCACTCTTTGATTGGTTAACAATTTTCTTCATTCCCTCCCAAACAACAACCTCACCACCCCAACAGACACCAAACTTGCAGAGAAAACCTTTAGAGATAGTAAGAAGCAAGTTGTCATTTAAAATGTTTAAATCAAATTTCCAAGTGAAGGAAACCACAAACTGAAAGTTGAGGAAAAAATTGGAATGATTGCCCTTCCTCATCATAAATGTCGCTAGAAAATCCAACTTGAGCTAAGCCTCAAGAATGTTGTGATTATATATATTTGGCATGTCATAGATTTTTGAAATGACCCAAGCATAGTAGTTTCCATTCAACATGTGATATGACAAATGCTTGGGAATGATTACCTTATTAAATATTTGCTCGACGCCTATCGTCTTATCATTAGCCTTGATTTTAAGTCTTCCAACCTTATAATCATTAAATGTAACCATCTTAAAAAATTTCCCAACGTTAATCTTCTCATCATTAACCTTTATTTGTAACATATCAATCTTATAATCATTAATTCTTAATCTCTTACCATCATTGTATCCAATTATCACACCACCTAGACCCATTAACCAAAACTCATAAGTTGTAAACATTTTCAAAATTTTCTTTTAACACATTATCCCTTATAGCCTTTGGAAACTGACCATACTCCCGATCAGACTAGGTGCTACACTTCAGTGCCTCATTAACAACGATATCCACAATACAATTTACTTCCCTATAAACATGTTGGATTCTACAATGAGTGAAAAATTGTAAATGCATCTTATAGTTATCCATTATATCTCTGATTTCCTAGGGAACAACACTCTCACCCTTGAAAATATCAACAATTAGTTTAGAATCTCCTTCCAAAATAACCTTCTGGAAACCTAAGTCTCTTAACAAATTTATACCTCCCCAAGCAGCCATAGCCTCTGCTTTATTATTAGAATAGATTCCAACATTTTTCCCATAACCGACAATACAGTCACCAAGATGGTTTCTTATAAGGCCACCTGCCCCTGCCAGGCCAGGGTTTCCTTTGGAGCAACCGTCAAAATTGTATTTGATCCACTCCCTCTTTGGAGAGTTCAAGACAACAGTCTTCCTTGAAAGATGGGTATAACTCCAATTAATATTTGTAAGATCCTTTTGAAGACCCCATAGTTGTTTGATTATCATTTCCATTTATGAAGGCATAACCTTAGAATAGTTGTATCTCATTGCTTCCATGTTTTCCTTAATTTGAGTCTTTATGGCCATACATAACTCATTGTTGTTTCTCTTAGTTTCCCTGAAGATCCTATTGTTTCTCCCTTCCAGATCCCCCAAGCTATAAAAGGAGGAACTTGATTCCAAATATCCACAATGATCTTGTGTGAGTAAGGACTAAGAGACCAACTATCAATAAACATTTTTATGGAAGGAGGGGAAACCCAATCAATACATAACAAAGGGAGGAAGAAGGACCAGATTTCTCTAGAGAACAGACACTGGAACCAAATTTCTTCCTCCATTTTACAAAGAACACACCTATTAACCAAGTGGAACCCCCTTTCTAACTAGGTTGTCAATAGTTAGGATTTTTCCATGAGAAGCATCCCACCAGAAGTAGTTGACTTTAGGGGTCAAATTTTTTATCCACGCTTTATTCCACAAAGGGTCCCCTGTTTGAAATTAATAGTTTTTCAATTCCTCATAGGCATTTTTGACTAAAAAATATCTCGAAGGTTTGTCAATCCACAATCTTTCATCCTACATGCCTTTAGATAAACCAAGTATCCTCCCCAATTAAGCAATTCAACCTTTGCACCATTGGCTCCCAATTATGTTGTTTATCCCCTCTTAGGTTAGCTCCCTTGAGCGGGTTGCTAAAGTCCACACACCTCGGCTTGGCTTCCTCTCAATTAATATAGTCAATAACCTTCTTGTCACAAGTTCAACCTTTGTTTCAAAGGGTTGAGGTCATTTGGGATGAGAGTGGGGACCTTTTATTCCAAGATTCTTTCCAAAAGTCAGTCTCCATACCATTACCAATATGCATTCTAACCCCCTTTCTTAGCATACTTTTAGTCTTAATTAAACGGTTCTAGAAAACATAACCATAAGGAAAATCATAAGAGGTGAGGAAACAACCTTGATCTCCCTTTCTCAGATATTTAGCTTCCAGGATCTTGACCTAGTCTTTGGTTCCTTCCAACAAATTCCATCCCAGTTTGGTTGCTAGGGCTTTATTGAAGAGTTTAATTCTCCTTATCCCCAATCCACCAACACCTTTTGGATCACAAAATTTATCCCACCCCATAAGTGCCATTCTATTTTTATCCTCAATACTCGACCATAAAAACCATTTTTGGATTTGTTCAATTTTCTCCACAATAAAGGCAAGGATGTTAAAAAGAGACAAGTAGTACACTGGAATGTTTTGAAGCGAGGATTTTAACAATTCGAGCTTCCCAACTTGACTCAGAAGTTTTCCTTTCCAATCAATGAACTTCTTTTGAATTCATTCAATAATATGGTTCCAGTAGTTGCTCTCCAATTTTTTAGAGATCAGGGATAGACCAAGGTAGGCTGCTGACAAAACAACTTCCTGACAGCCTAGAATTATGACTACTTTGTCTTTCATCCTTTAGTCAACATGAAAAAAGTATAGCTTACTCTTATTGTAATTTATATGTTGGCATGAAGTTGTGGCATATTCATTTAGGATGAATTTCCATTGACCAACTTCTCCAATCGAAGCTTCACCAAACATGATAGTATCATCAACAAACTACTCATGAGAAGCAGGCTGGAGTGAAGAGGCAGCGTCGATACCTTTCAGCACCTTAGAATCAAGAAGTTTTTGGATGTTTCTACCCAGGACCTCAACAACAATAATAAAGAGGTATGGGGAGAGAGGGTCCCCTTGCCTAAGACCACAACCACAAGAGAAGAAACCCTGAGGAATTCCATTCACAAATACTGAACACTTCAGGGTAGTAACGCAAGTAGTGATAAGCTTTAGAAATCTACCATTAATTCCAAACTTCCTGAGAACAAATAAAATAGGCCACAAAACTCTGTCATGGGCTTTAGAAATGTCAAGTTTCAAAGCCATCCCCACATTTTTACTAAGATCCATAGAGTGGAGGAATTCATGGGTAGTTATTGTTGCATCCAAAATATTTCTTCCTTGAACAAATCCTTTCTAATTAGGAGATATCATTTTAGTTAGAACAACTTTCAATCTTAACACAATTATCTTAGAGAAAATTTTATACAAAGTATTGCAAAGGCTAATGGGTCTAAATTCATGTATAGAAGAAACCTCAACCTCTTTAGGAATGAGGGCAATGAAAGTAGCATTGAGTTGATTGAGAAGCCTACTAGATTTGAAGGTCTATCTTTAATGACTTGCTTGCTATTTTTTATCATAAATTAAGATGGAAAGAGGCTCTTTTGGGGACAGGGCTGCATGATAATGTTATTGTTGCTAGTATCAGACAGATTATATTGTTGCATATATGGAGAACGAGATGTAAAGCAATTTTTAACATTTATTGCAATCACCAGGAAGTTGTGGTTTTAAAGCTTTACTCTTACACTTTTTATTGCCTCGCCTCTTTATTCATGCAATTGTAGGCAGATTCTAAAAATAATCCTATGTTGGAGGTCCACATTCAACAAATCAAACTACAAGTGAACCGGCTATTAAGCAAAAAAATGTCCTCATATATCACAGGCTCTAAGGTCTCGGTTTTGATCTTGTTGCTTCAGCTCACTGTATTGTTGCCGATCTACATCTTTGTTGTTCTATTTGGTCATTGTAATGTTGCCATTTCAGTTTGTTGCTATGTATTTAGTGATGTTTATGTAATTGTGATGCTCTGTCCTTTGTTGTTATGAAATTTGCTTTAGTTGGTAGCAACTTCCTGACTCTCATGTCTTGTTGATATTTTTTTCTGCAGTTTTTAACTACATTTTACCTCATGTACTTTGCATTTTCTCAATATAAAAAAATAAAATAAAATAAAGTGTCTTCCATAAATATTAAGAGTATGTGGAAAATAAATGTACCCATTGCATATCACATTTAAAAAAAAAAAAATATAAATATTAGTTTCAATGTGCACAAATACAAATACAAATTATTACAATTTAAGATTTAGTTTATAGTTGTCAAACATGTCAACTTGTACAAGTTAACCAATATTCATTTTCAAATACATTCACATAATGTACAACCGTTGGAGTACGTGTCAAATCTAATTATCCTACATAAATAAACATGCCAATTTGAACAAGTTAACAACTCTTCTTATTCTAATACAAAAAATGTACAACTACTAGAGTACTTGTCAAATCTAAATATCATGACATAAATAAAAGGTAATTATATACACAATATATTAATACAAAATTTTAATATTAATATAAACTATATTTAAATCCCAACTCTCTCCCAACTTGTCAATTCAATTTTCTCCCATTTGGTATACACAATATATTAATACAAATTTTCAAATATTAATAACAACGATATCTAAATCTCCACACTCTCTCCCAACTTGTCAATGCAATTTGCTCCCAACTTGTTCCTTTATGTCATTTATTTGATCTCTCATCCACCATTGTAGTTGCAAGAATAGACAACATGTAAGACTCACCATAAATTCAGAGGCAACATATACAAATTCATAACATAAACATATAGATAAAAATCTTTAATCAATGAAATGAAGTACACAAAATGAAAAATCAACCTATCAAATTTAAAGAAACACTACTCAATCCATGACAACAAAAAATAAGCCAATGGAAAGCAAGTCCACAAATAGAAAAAGTAGAGAAATCAATATTTAAAATGTTATAAAATTTAATGTGGGAAGTAGTCATTTTTTCACCATATCTATTCAGAATTTTAAATGCTTACATTTCTCTATATGGTATATGCTCTTACATTAGTACTAATTGTACACTTCAAGTTCCAATCTGCAATTGCTCTCAATAACTATATTGGGCATTATTTAGGTGCATTACCTTCAATTTATTTGTTCACTCACATCTTGTTTGAATCTTAAAGATTTTTTCATAAGTTATCAATATCAATTTCTATTAGTTTTTTCATGAAAGAATTACATAAAGTACTTGGATAAAATATATGCTTTAATTGTCAAATGAGCTGCATTTTAAAAGAAGTGTCCAAAGAGTTGAAAGGAAAACAAACCTCACAAACTTATCAAATTAGAGACAAAACAAATATATCATATTAACTAACAATTTATGTTTAAATATTAAAAGAGATTCATTTTAGACTTGAAAAGATAATTTTAAAAACTTGGCATAACCTTATTTCACTAGAGAAATACATTTTAGAAGTAATATCAATTATTGATCATAAGCTAAGGAATAACCCTGAGGTAAATTTATTTAAATAAATCAAGGCATTCTTGCATTCCTTATGTAGTTAGTTGTAAGATGACATTTCGGCATTTCCACCGATTGCGGCACAATCCATTGGATCACAGGAACACAATATGACTAGTTGTTGATTCCCTGGCGCTCAGATGCAACACCATTGGATTGCTTCCATCAATGCTATATCCCGCATCCATCCAAAGATCATAATATAATCATTTCATAGGTCCTATATCATATCCAATTTACATAGCCGTCATCATAGTATCCATGCAATAATACACATCTTAATCGCAATTATTACATGAATTGGTGCATCCATAAACCATGTATCGCTAAATGTGATACATAGACCATAATCGTACTGCCTGGCATCCCGTGCCATGGCTACTCACTTTATGCCCGCTCCATCGCAGAGCGCCATGCGGTCGCTCTCGTCGGCAGATGGCATGCGTCGTAAAGATCCATCGTCTAACCATACAAATGGCATCATACATAATAAATCATGTCATAATCTTATATATATCCATAAATATAAGCATCATGTATAAACAATCACATAATCATCAAAATCACATCCATAAATCAAATCATAATCATCGCTACATAATATATAACATAAGAAAATCACTATCACAATAATCCCATACATCATCACATCATATCATGGTACAAATGTGTGATCTTTAAAAAAATGTGTATACAATCATTCTATAAAGCATTGGCATATACACCTTGAAATACTGATCATGTAATAAAATAATATATAACCTAGCTATCATAGGCTAGCTATTTGATAGATTCCTCCCCATGTGGCCGGTGGTGGTGAGAGAAAACCTCGAGATGGCCCCATGATGATTATTAGCCAACCTAATTTAGGTAGTCCTGGCAATAGCGGTCTGGGTCGCTCCGGCAGAGGTAATGTTTGCATTGTTGGTGCGGCATCATCAATGATCTGCTGATATGTCGCCTCTCGCAGATGGTCCAGCATCCTCTATCACCTCTGGACGTGGTGGTATGCCTTTCGATAAATGTCTCCTGTCGATCACGCCACGTCACTCTGCTCGTTACATGGTTATGGACCACCAGAGCCTGTCCTCATGATGTTGTAGGTCCCTCCATCACCACCTTGTTTCCACCACCACCACCTCTCATAATCCCTCGCCGATGCTGCGATCATCACGCTGTACGGTGATTCCCAAAGTTACAGTCATCTCGTTGGCCAGTCCTCGAAACCTCAATCAGTCTTCGGGCTAATCCTCACTCCAGTCCTCACGTATCCACTCTCCTGGAATGTGGCAGCCTTCATAGGCTGGTGTAGCCTATCATCTTGTAATCCTCTTTCGTGGAAGCCGGGCCAGATCTTCAGTTCCTCATGTTCTTCCACTCTATCCACCCTCCCTTCCTCCCTCTCCTCCACCATCTCCATTGTGTTTCCAGACCCTCCTCCATGCTTCCACCTTTTTCCACCATCTCCTCCATTGGGACTCATTTGTCACCCCTCACTATCCCTCCTCCACGCCATACAAGCTTGGCCTGCTGATTGTGGTCCTGTGGACTCCATAATGGTAGTGTCAACCTACAAATGCAATGTTATCTCCACCAATGCTTATATGATAGTCACCCCAATATTAATCGACATGTCCCTGTCATCCCAATCTATTCACTACAACTCATCCCAACTCCTTTATGCCTCCCTCATCTCAATATGTGGTCCCCACTGTCCCACCTCCCTTGCCATTGACACAAACACATGGGGTCCCTCTGGTGCACCTTGCTACAATCCAAACTATTGTAGTACCCTATTTGGTCTACATCTCTTGATAATATAAGGATATCTACTAATGAGATAACACATTGTAGTCACATATCACAATAGTGGGCATCATTTGGCCATCCCTCTCCCTCCCTCCAAGGCCTCCATATCACATCCCCCTCCTATAGCTCATCTAACACTTGCTTCCATATCACCCATTGCTTTGTATCTCATTATCCATTGCCACCCAAAGACATAGGGCTCCAGAAAATCCAATCTCATCATATCCCCAATCGGCTAGAGCACCACAATATGCTCTCCAGCCCACACCTATAGCAATGTGATCTGCCCTAGGCTCCACTCATCTTTGTATGTCACCAAATGGAGGTCCATGTACAAAAGACCTAGTATGTAGTTCCCCCAAGAAAATTGATGTCCTCTCTCTTAGCTACACAATTTGCTAGGTTGATGTGAAATGATTGCCCACTCTTGTCGCGTAGTAAGACGTCGCTAACAAGAGTTGCCATAATCAATGAGCAATATGACACCATCCCTATGTAGGTGTCCAAATGCAACACCATCCCTTTCCTTGGGAGATTTTTCCTCCCAAATAGTCATTGTAGCACTGCATCCACTATTGTACCCAAAATGTACACCAATCAAATCATGATTGGTACCTAAAGAATCCTCCATATGTCCTTGAGGGTGACTATCATCTCCCCATTTGGAATATGGAAGGTGCTCATCTCACTCCACCACCTCTCTACCAACACCATCAACATCGATCTATGTGCCTAGTTGATAGGCATCCACACGATGCAATCTAGTCTTGTGGCCCATAGTGTAGCCCCCTCCACCTCACCCAATTGGGGCATCAAACTAAGAACCCCCAACCTCCTCTCTCATGTCTCCAATAGACAC
Source organism: Sequoia sempervirens (assembly GCA_007258455.2). Taxonomy (NCBI): domain Eukaryota; kingdom Viridiplantae; phylum Streptophyta; class Pinopsida; order Cupressales; family Cupressaceae; genus Sequoia; species Sequoia sempervirens. Next base: position 33,863 of record VDFB02299451.1, read on the forward strand.
ATTTGCTCTTGCACATCATTCCACAACAATCATCAATCCTTGTAAACCTGCTAATCTATTTCTATTGCATTCCCATTCCCCTTAACCCATTTTTTCTCGAGTGTAACCATTGAGTTAGTGCATTTGTCATGTTTCTCACACACTCGTTGTTCTATCATTTCCCATACTTAGCATAACCATTGTGTTTCTATATGCAACCACTTCGCTTCCACCCAACCGTTAATTTGTGCAATCACTATTATTATGCAATCATTACGATTTAGTCTAACAACCATTGATTGGCTCTACAACTATTGTGATCCTTCTTAGAACTACCATAACCCTAAATGCATTTGTTGAAACATGCTTTTACCACTTTGTTGGTTGCATCTTCAACCTACTTCTACCACCCATTAATGACCTAAAAATGTATTAAATACCAAGTTTTAGGGTTTGTATATTTGGGCCTACCCTTTTGGATGCCAATACTACCTCACCTACTCTACACAATGATCCTCAACTAACACATTATCAATCTTTCACCAACTGCTCTATTGCTCTACTATTGAATTCACTATAGCAAAGGGTTAAAATGAATAGGTTTTACCCCCTCAACATTTATTATTCACCCCACTTCACTATTTTTGCTCCCATTTCTTCCTCCCACCATTTTTCTTTCGTGCATTCCTATTTTTCCTCTTTCCATTTTTTTCTATTATTTTCTTCTTTTGAGAGGCCACTTAGACCGTTTTGCTTGACTACCCTCTCAAGGGGGTATAATCCTTATACTATTCTTCCTATATATTATTTTCACATTGGGGGCATCCTTTTCTCTTAAATGCTTCGAATGACCTATATTTCATTTTGTTTTGAAAGAATGTTATTTCAATACCATTTCAAAGAGGGCAAAATGTAGACACCTAAAATTGGCACTTCGTCAATTCCTATTAGTCTTCTAAAATTGGCATTTACATTTGATCAATTATCTATTTTCCTAACAACTACATTAATCAAGTAATATTTTATTGTTTAATTAATATTCCTCATTAATCTCGCTATTCCCCTTCATCATCCAAAATCATTTACTCATCTATCCATGAGGTTTACCCCTTGAATAATTATTTAATAATTATTCATATAGAATTGTACCCTCTTTCCTCTCAAAATTAAATAATTATTCCCACTTCCATAATCCATTTCTAACCTACATTGTTATTTAATTAATTATTAATCCTATGAACATGGAGACACCACTTGTCTTGCATGGAAATGACAAGTTTTCTCCAAAGGGGTTGGCCAAGTTGTTATCCCTCTTGTGACTTGTCCCTCAAATGAGATCCTAACAAATCCATAGAATCTCTCACCCAACTTGTTTTGATAACAAGAAAATTTGAATGCAAGGTTATACTATAAAACTGAGAACTTACATCCTCAATCCATAAGGCAATTCCACTTAGATAGTGTAGCAAGAATATTTAACATAGGCATTCATTTGGTAATTTGTGTGGTTTTTGATTCTTCTTCAAGCCTTAATTGGGTGTTTGTGTTTGTTTGTGATTCATCAATTTAGCTTGTTTTAAATTGTTTATTCTCACCAATTTCAAATTGTAAATGGATAGAAATAGAAACCTTGTAATGAAAGGTCTAGCAATGAAATAGCAATGGATAGATGCACAAACCTTAGAATGAAAGGTGTAAAAATGAAATAACAATGGATAGAAACACAAAACATAATAAGATTTAGAAAATGATATAACAATAAAAAAGAGCATATTTGAAATGCTAAAAAGCAATGAAGGTTAAAAACTTGGAAGTAAAACCCTAGGGTTGTATAAGATTGGACATGCTAATGAAAAATGTAAAAGAATAACACATATTCCTAATGTGTCATGTAGGTTAACTAGTAAAGTTCTATCAATAAATACACAATTAACCTAAATAGCTCAATTGGGTAGATATCAAAATAACTAAATGCTAATATAAGAAATTAAGTGTGAAAAAGGGTGTAGACAACTATAGAACTATGATAAAGAATAAAATTGATGTTATGTAGAACCAAGTTGCTTAAGCACATAAAATAGGTGTCCTCAATATGCCTATCTAGAACTCTATGCAAACCCAAGATTCTCTATGGGTTGACTTTGTGGTCTTAGGTTGCATGGATTTAGTCTTGATTCTTGGTTTCTATTGGGGCTTAATGATCAATGATACTTAAAAACGCATTAGGGAGATTGCTGAATTTTGAGGGTATTGACAAACATCATAAAAGTTTGCGACTATGCAAGTAACTATGCAAATTGATGCAAGCATTATTCTTTGTAGTGCACCAAATTAAAAATATACCTATTAAATACTTTTTATGCTCTAGCATTATTGAATAACAATCTTACATATATTTTAATGCTGAAATGAATCTTTAAATACTAAGACATAACAATAGTCATACAACCATTTACCAAATCAACTTCCAACAATTAAGAAGAAAAGGTGGTAGTTGAGATTTTAAATTTAAAATATTTAGAATTTGATTGAAATATGCAGTGTGAGGATTACTCTTATGGATCATGGAAATGGCCTAAGGTAAGAGAATGTAAATTTTGAGGAAGGGATAGGAGTATTACAATTAGGGCTAATAATAATCTGAAGTAGTCAAATTTAATAGGGCTAATAATAATCTGAATGTATAGCGATTGGTGTAGATAAGACCATGACAGACTTAAATGCAAGAAAATATGAAAAACAAGAGTCAGTAAAGACACTCTAAGATTGAAGTAGCCAAATTTAATACAAATGAATTCTATTAACTTTCTCACAAAATAAACCCTTAAAAGCATACAAATTTCACCATTACGATTATAATCCATTGTTATAAATATTTTCTGGACGCATCTTTGAACTTATCCTTGTCTCCCTGGCACTTTTGGCAACAATTGCTAATTTAAAATCTGTCAAAAAAAGTTAGAAACATTACCAGGGTGCATCACCAGGTGATCCAGTGTAGCCGAAGAGATGTCGATCTATTCACATCTTCCATTTCTTATCGCTCTTATGAATGACAGAAGAAAACATTCATTACAGTTCAGGTGCCTCACGATTGCATAATAGGAGAGCGTCATTTCGATGCACGAATAGCCTATTTTAGGGCTTCATCTATGCATATCCACATCAAACCCTCTTTATTAGCAGGACAACGGCAGATAGAAGGGGGGAAGAGAGATTGAAAACAAAATCTAAAACAAAAACCCTAACATCTGAAATAAAGCACAGAAATTATAAATGCAAATCAGAACCCCATTAATAGATCTAGCTTTTGCACAAATAATTTCTCAGTGGCGTGGTAGGAATGGGCGGAATGGGCAAAAACTCCATAAAAATGGAGGTTTTGTCAATCAGCCCATACCTACAACGCCATCAAGAAGCGTCTCTGCATAGCTCCGAAAGGGATTCGAGTGACCTCTACCACGTCTGCACATTATATAGCTAATACAGGAAGATAAACCCTAACAAAGGGCTACATCAGATGCGGACGCATGTTCTACCTACCACACCCTTGGGGAAGAAAGAGGAAACTTCCGTGGATACGAAGGGACATGGGTTAGGTATTAAAAGATGTAATCTGAATTATTATTATTATTAAAATACTTTCTGCTTTTATTTAGTTTTTATGTTACACGATTTTTTATTTTTTAATGGGAGATTGTAGATTATTTATAAATAATTTTTAGTTGGATCTTGGGTTGAAACCTCTTTTTCTTATTTGATTTACCTATTTATTATTTGAATTTGGTCAAAATCAGAGTATCTCTTATACTTTTTTTGGTTATATAACTAGCAATTGCACCTTTGTGTGTGCAATAGGTCTGTAGAAGAGGTGTGAGTCGTTTAAAAAAGGTCTATTTTTACATAAATTTGTGTGGTACATGAGGTCAAAAGGTGGGAAATTTAGAAAATGTTGTTGTTTGTGCAACAAAATTCTCAATGGAGAAGTGGCTTAAAATCAATTATGCATCCACTTACATGGATCCAAACATGAATGAAATACAACCTTTAGTCGAGAGATAATCAGACTCCATTACCAATTGGCTCATGTTATGCTTAAAATACAAAGAGAGGGAGGAAGAGAGAGGGATAAGGATAGAAAGAGGGAGGGATATGGATTAAAAGAGGGAGAGAGAAGGGGTGAAGAGAGAGATAGAGAGGAAGACAGTGATACATATGGAAATGGAGAAGATGATGGGTATGGAGACAAGAAAAAAGAGAGATAAAGAGATAGAGGAGAGAGGGGTATATAGAGATAGAAGAGATAAATATATAGAGGGAGAGAATGAGAGAGGGATAGATAGAAAGATAAATATAGAGATATGAAGTGATATATAGAGAGAGATAGAGAGAGATAGGGGTCGAGAGAGATGGAGAGATAATGAGATAGAGAGGGATGGTAGAAGAAATATGGAGAGATATAGATATAAAGGGACCTAGGAAGAGGGAGAGGGAGAGAGAGGATGAGAGATGGATGGATAGAGAGAGGGAGAAATGTTTGTATAGATAAAGGGGGAGAAAGAACAATAGATGTAGAGATGAAGATAAGGGGAGAGACGGAGAGGAAGACAAATAGATAGAGAGATAGAGAGAGGGAGAGGGAGAGATAAAGATAGAGATAGGGAGATAGAGAGGAAGAGATATAGAGGAAGAGGGAGAGGGAGAGATATAAATGGTGAGATAGAGTGATAGAGAGATAAATATAGAAGGATATATATAGAGAGGGGGGGAGAGAAAGAGAGAGATGGAGAGATAAACAAATAAAGAGTAGATATATACAAATGGAGATGGAGAGGGGACTTGACAGAGAGATGGAGATATAAATAGGGGGATATAAAGAGAGGGAGAGAGAGAGAGAGAGAGAGAGAGAGAGAGAGAGAGAGAGAGAGAGAGAGAGAGAGAGAGAGAGAGAGAGAGAGATGGGAAGAGAAAGGAGAGGGGTAGAGAGATAGAGAGAGATAGGAAGGATGGGGAGATAGGGAGGGAGGAGATAGAGAGATCACAAGAGAGGGGGAGAGAAAGGGAGAGATAGGTAAAAGGGAGGGTGAGGACAAGAGGGAGAGAGAGATGGAGTAAGATGGGGGAGAGAGAGAGAAAAAGAGTAGAGAGAGGGAGAGAGATAAGTAGAGGAGGGAGAGAGATGGGGGGGGATAGGGGAGAGAGATAGGTAGAGAGGGAGAGAGGGAGGAGAAATATAGAGAGAGGGAGAGAGAGCTCAATGTATAGAGAGGGAAAATGACAGTAAGAGGGAGAGTGAGAGGGAGAGAGGGAGAGATATAGATAGAGGGTGATATAAAGAGATATAGAGGGGTAAGGAAAGAGTTAGAGAGATAGAGAGGGATATAGGGAGATAAGGAGATAGAGGTAGAGAAAGATATGGATAAAAAAAGATAGAGAGGAATGAGAGGGAGATAGAGAGATAGAGTTATTGAGTAGGAGAGATGGAGGGAGAGATGGAGTGAATACAAAACAGAGGAGGGAGGGAGATGGAGAGATATATAGATAAATATATATAGAAAGTGATATATAGAGGTAGAGGGGGATATATTTAGTAGGATAGATGGAGGGAGAGGAAGTGAATAAGAAAGAGAGAGAGACAGTGGGCAAGAGTGATACATGTAAAATAGGTGATAGAGACAAGTAATAGAGAGAGAGGGGGGAGAGATAGAGATAGAGATAGGGAGGGAGGAATAGGGAGTGTGTGTGTGTGTGTATGAATGAGAGAGAGAGAGAGAGAGGGAGCGAGAAACATGGTGTGTGTGTAGTAGTGGGAGAGACATGAAGAGAGATAGAGAGGGAGGGAGAGAGAAGGAGAAGAGAGAGATGGAGACTAAGACATCTAGAGATATCTAGAGAGAGAGATCAAGAGGTAGAGGGAGAGAAGACAAAAGACAGAAGAGATGGTATGAGTTTTCCATAGTCTATGAAGTTAGAAAGCTTAGCTTAGAGAAGAGATCTTCATATAAACGGGGAGAGAGAGAGAGAGACTAATTATTAAAGTGTCATGATAATGGTTCAACATTTAGCATCTATAACATCTAACAAAATTCCATTCTATTATGTTGTGATATATGTCATACCCTATTCTAGAGCTTGCTCCAAGTGTCACTCATTAGATTGAATTTGACAAAGTAGACCATTTGATTTTTGTCTAAATAGCATAGGTTTCATGTTATAAAGATTCATTACCTCTTGACAAAGTATTTTTTTAATTTTTTAATTATATAATATTATATTATTATTTTAATCCTATATATTTACTATTATATTAGTATATTTTTTATTAATATATTATTATTAATATTAGTAGCATATTATTAATATTAAAATTATTATATGATTCTTATTATTAAATTATTCTTACTATCATATTATTATCTTAATATGAGTTTTTTAATATTATAGTTTGTAAAATATTATTATCCTTAGTATTATATTATGATTAATATTATTAATAGTAGTATTCAATTATTATATTATATTACTCTTATTATTTTATTATTGTTTTATTATTAATATTATATTAATGTTATTATATTAAATTTTGTATTAATTTTATTATATTATATTATTATAGTATTAATATATTATATTACTGTTAGATTATTATATTAAATTATTATAATATTATATTATTAGTGATTGGTTTTAATTAAGGTTAATGTTTAAGCTAAAGAAAATTTACTTTTCCAATTACAATTATGGTTAGAGTTGAATTTGGGTTAGGATTATCATTAAATTTGGCTTATAGTTAGGGTTAAGATTGGGGATTAAATAGGGTTAGGGTAAGGGTTACAATTACAATAACTTTGTTCACTTAAGGTTATGAGGATTAGGGTTAGAATTATAATTCTTGTTAGTCTTGGTGTTTGAAATAATGTTAGTGTTATTTTTAGGGTTAGAGGTAGGGTAGATTTCAAGATAGGTTTAGGTTTATGGTTATATGATAAAGTTTGGGTTAGGATTATTATTGTGGATCAATTAGGATTAGGTTAGGGATTTAGAGTTAAAAGCTAAGTTTATTTTGTATGTTTTTGCTTCTTTACACAGATTAACAAAGATAAATGTAAGGTTTAAAATAAGTTTAATTTATAATTTAATATATATTGATATGAGCCTATTAATTAAATTAATTAGAAGATATCAATATATAATATAATATATGTAAAGACTATATTAATAAATATAATATAAGAATTAATTTAATATATGAGCTCCTTTTAATTTAATATAATAATAAGTAATAATTAATATTATTATTAATATTATATATTATATATTGTAATATTATAATTATATAATAATTAAAGTTACTTCAAAATTATATTATATTATAGTTCTATTATACTATAATATATTTATATTTTAACTTATTATTTAAAGATTATATTTAATTATTAATTTATTATTAGTAATAACTATGCAAATTTAATATTATTTTACATTATTTCATTGTTATTTATTATTTTATTTGTAATATATTTTATTTGTATATAATCTTATAGTTATATAACATTATTGTGTATTTATATTATATTTTTTTAATGATTATAATTTTTTATTAATTTATTATTATAATAATTATGTCATTATAATTATTATAAATCTATAATTATAATTATATTATAGTATATGTTATTTTAATTTTATTTATCTTATATCATATTATATTTATATTATTATCATTTAGTTTTTGTTATAATTTAAAAAATTTATAATTTATATTATTATTAATTATAGTATTTATATTATATTTCTATTATATTATATTAAAAAACTGAATAAAAAATTAAATATATAATAAAATTATTGATAAAGTTAAACAATTTATTAAAAACCTATCAAATATTAAATCTTATACCTGAAACAAATTTAATGACCAGATAAAAATTATTAAATCTAAAAAAATTCACCCACTATATATAATCCATCAATGACATACAGAGAAGAGGTGACTTGAAGGGAACATTACCGTCAAGGTGGGTAATCGCATTGTACTGTAAGCTTAACGATAAGAGAAGGGAAAACGACAACGAGTACCGGCAGAAAGAAAAATAAAATGGCACAAAGACCATATAGTGACGATAGCATCAGTGAAGACCAGAGATAACATCAGTGAAGAGATAACATCAGTTGCAAGATGTGAGAAATGTTTTGATCTACAATCTACGGCTGCCATTTACCACACTGTCAACCAGGCCCTCTTGGTGTTTATAAACCGTTGATTGACAAATTGAGCTCCGAAAGTTCAAATAGGGACACGCCTTCGGCGTAAATATTGTAGTATTATCTTTAAGAATAATTAAATTTTAAATAAGATTTATTCATCAAATTTATTTTTTAGGATGTTATGGATAGGATATATCATTAGTTGTGTGTTTAAAAATGCATATTATTTAAACAATTTTAATGGTGAAATGTGTAGTGTTATGTTATTTTTTATTTAATTTCGTGTTTATATTGAGGATATATATATTGATTGACAAAGAGTATAATCTTGTGTAAAGTCAAGTTATATTCTTTATGTTATCCACCTACTTCATTGTATGCATTCCTATCCACTTATTCATCACTCATATGCTTACAATTATTTGCATGCCCACATCATACACCAAGATCTAGCCTAGTTTACATCTTGAGACTAGTTCATTCTTGTGAGGTCATCCTCATCGTCTTAGACTCATACCACCTAAATTTAAATTTGACCAATTTACCGCCTTTCTTTCTTCTTGCTTAGAGCAAACTAATCCCAAGTTTGGGTGATATGTTTCTATATCCTTGTATTTGAAGGCATTCAATGCATTCATTCTAATCATAAAATCATTGAATATAATGAGAGAACCATTGAGTCAAATCACATTTACAACTGTAATTGGTGCTCTAAAAGGAATCTATCTCTACACAATCATTCTAGAAGCATTTGTATGACTAAAGATTGGTGTATTCAATCATTATTCAACTTTTGAGACTTGCTATGAAAGAACTTGATTCCTTATGACTAATTGACAACCCTTAAGATATCTCTAAATGTTACCAAATTTCCAATTTTTTACAAAGAAAAGTAGACTATCATACATCAGGAAAACAAATAAAAGTACTCTATAATTTACATTACAATTTTGCCAATGTATGACACATTCACAATAATAGACTTGTCCTTAATAGCCAAACTCATTCATGCATAGTTACAACTGATATTCTAATTCCTAGGTGATTTACTAATCTAATATCTACTACTTTAGAGTTTGAGGTGTATCAACTTCAAATCCATTTCAATCTTAGAGTAAGCTTTAGCCACCAACCTAAGTACAATTATTTATTTATATTTATTACTTGTTACAACTTACAAGAATATCAGGGGAGGGATGCCTAGCTCGATTGGCTAAAGCATCCTGTTGTAGGCAAGAGGTCATGAGGTCTAGTCTCCCCCTATCCCTGTGGTACTAGAGAGCATGTCACGCTAGCATCACCAGTCACATAAAATTTTTTACCGGACACACTATAGTTTATAAGGGGGCTACCCAATTCCTGCAATAAAAAAAAAGAAGTTACAAGAATATCAATACTCAACTCATTACATTTATTAGCCTAGGCTAATTTGTGTTTTACATGTATGAATCTTATTGGATTATTCTAGGTTACACTTAAGGAAACTTCATTTTCCTTTATATTTTTCATGAGTCCATCAAATTTTGCACACCCCAACCTTCTTCTAGTGATTCTAATTTACATATTTAGATTTGATATTATTCCAATTTTCCACATACTTTTAACCCTAGTTGGGGCTTGATCCTTATTTGATCACATCTTTTGATTAAGGTTTAGGTATATATAATGAGTTCTCTTTTATGCTACTCTAACACCCTATAGTTGTTGAAGTTTGGTTGTCATTGATGTCAAAATTTCTATGGAGTGTGTTGTAGTCTGGTTGTTTGGTTGTTAGAGTCTTTGAGAAATGCTTTGCATTTCTCTGTTGATAATGTTTTGCCTTTGTAGTTTGGTAGATAGCTTCATGGTGTGTCAAGGCATGTGTGATCCAAGTTTCAAGCCCTTTGGGTTATCAGACAGGTGGTTTTGAGAATGACAGATTCAATTTTGTGTTGAATTTGTGAGGATGTTCTCATAGGTGTAAAGGTTGGCTCTACATTTATCCACATTTGAAGATTTGGTCTTGTGGTTCAAAAGTTAAGTTCATGGAGATGTGAAGGTATTATGTCCAAATTTTCATGTCAATATGCCTTTTGTAGTGAAATTTTAAAGTGATAGTGTGCAAAACTATGTTGTCTGTTGTCTGGTTTTAATGTTTGTCTACTTGTGCCAACAAAAAGGTTGTGTTTTTTAGTTGTATGAGTTTGTGTGGACACTCCACATGTCTCATAGTGTCTAAGTTTTGAAGTTCTTGAAGATATTTCTTGTTTCCAGTTCTACATAAATGTTTCAAGTCATTTAATGTGAAGTTATGTTTTTTGCTAAGGCCAACTAAGGCATGTTGATGATGTGCGCCACAAGTTGAAGTATGAGCGAAGCTTATGGAGCAATCGAAGGTGTCATATGGGTTAGGCCAACTCATCTAGGAGAAGCATAAGTAATTCTTTATCATTCATGTATACAACCAACAATGTATGGGCTAACATGCTACAAGTTACATGTTTTCTTGTTTATGGATGACCTATTTTGAATTTGTGAAGCGTGTGGATGATTTTGATGAAAGATAAAAGATGTGAAGATTGTTTAGGACTCTAGGTTAAGCATGTGTTGGAATCTACAAGGTGTGTTCCTCTTCCTAGTGTTGTGTGTATCCTTTTGGGTCTTGCCCTCTACACATTTCAAGTTAGTTTATTTTATCTTTGGTCAACCTATAAACGTAATATTTTTGTTCTTGTAGTTCGACATGTGAAATGTAATCAATGTAATATCTTGTATAAATTGTAAACCTAGTTGATCTAGGGTAAGGTGTGTGTGATGCATTATGAAAATTTTGTAAGTGGCCAGAAGAGAAAGAGAAGTGGTAGATCTTGTCTTATTTCATCTTGATCATATCTTTGTGAAAAAAGGGAAGTAAAGAAGGTGCTTAATTGTGTGTCAAAGGTAGTGAGTCAAAGGAATAAATTCTTTATTGCTGAAAGTAGTGAGTTAGTAAGCAGTAGAGAAGACATTTGAAGAAGTGACAAAGCATAATTGCAATCATCAAAAGAGAAGAGCCAAAGCATAATTACAATCATCAAAAGGAGTGTGCTTAATTGTTAGTTTCAGAAAATGGAAGGACTATCATTATGTAAATCATTTTTTAGTGTTTTCTTAATATAGGGAGTTATAGCTTGCTTGGGTTGTAGCCCTAAAATTAATTTATATAATCAAGGAGTTGTAGCTTCTTTGAGTGACCCTAAAGCTGTAATCAAGGAGTTTTAGCTTCCTTCGGTTGTAGCCCTAAAAAAAGTTGTAAATATTGTTCATCTTGTGAGGTTGGATTAGGATAGTAGCTCCTAGTAGCTTTTCTCACAGTGGTTTTTCTCTTGTGGAGTTTTCCACATATATCTGGTTTTGTGTTGTTTATTGTCTCCATCTTTCATGTTCTTTTTTATGCAAATAGAGTTTAAAGTGTTTGATTGTTTTGGAGGGTTTGAAATTTCATGGAATATTGATTCACCCCCTCTCAGTATTTTGATGTGTTCAAAAGTTTTTATTAGAGTCCGGTTCCTTAGAAGAAGCCTAACATCTTGAGAAAGATCTGAGATGGCTCAAGAAGGGTCTCACAAGGTGCCTTGGTTTGATGCAGTAAATTTTACTTTCTAGTGATTCAAGATGGAAAACTATCTAACCTCATTAGGGTTTGGTGTTTGGAAATTAGTCAAGGATGGTTATATTGTTCCTACTACTCCAACTAATTTGACATAGATTAGGGCCTATGAGAACAATGGAAAAGGCTAAGAATGGTATCTTGAGTGGGCTAGAAGATTTTGATCTTGTAAAAGTAATACATTGCAAGTCAACAAAGGAGGTATGGGATAAGCTCAGTGGTGTCTACAAAGGAGACATCAAAGTAAAACAAGCCAAGTTGCAAATCTACAAAGGCAAGTTTGAGAACTTGAAAATGTTAGAGGATAAAGATATTGCAGGATATTTGCTTCGGGTAGATGAAGTGGTCAATGTAATTAGAGGGCTTGGTGAAGAACTGGAAGAATCAATGGTGGTTAAAAGGGTACTAAGATCTCTTCCTAAGGATTATAGTCCTAAAGTATCTTCTATTGAGTAAGCTAGAGATTTAGATAAACTTTCAATGGATCAATTATATTGTGCCCTCGCTGCATTTGAAATGAGAGACTTTGACAAAGAAGATCCAAAGAAGGAAGTAAATTTCAAAGCCAACAAGAAGGAGATGTATGAAGCATCTGATAAGAGTAGTGACATCGATGAAGAAGAAGAAAACTTTGTAAGGAAGTTGAAGAGGGGTATTGTCAAGTACAAAGGTAAGCTACCTTTCAAATGTTTTTAGTGTGGAGAGGTTGGCCATTTTGCTTCTAAATGCCTCTTGAAACATTTTGCAAAGAGAAAAAAATATTCTAGAAGAAATAAGTTCAAAAAGAGTCTCTACTCTAAGGAATATTCCTACTCTTCAAAGGATGATGATTCTAGTGGTCTGAATAATGAGGATGAAATCTTGTTCTTGGATGCTAAGAAGACTAAAGATGAAACTAAAGATTCAAGTGTTGTATATACTATTTTTCATGCAAAAGATGAGGAAAACTCTTGGGTGATTGAAAGTGGTTGTTCCAACCACATGACATGGGATAGGATCAAGTTTATCAAGCTTTCCAATTAGAATGAAGGCATAGTCAAGCTTGGAGATGATAATTCAGTGCAAATTTGTGGAAAAGGTACAATAAGTATTGATGGACAGTACAAGATAGAATATGTTCTTTATGTTAAAGTTCTTAGGCACAATCTTCTTAGAGTGAGTCAGATGTGTAGAAATGGATATAATCTCATATTCAATGAAAGAGGATGTGAAATCAGAAAAGGAAAGTTTGGAAGATTGGTTATAGAAGGATCTAGGACAAATGGTGACATATACAGTCTAAGGGATGTCAAGGGGAGAACTTGTCTTTTGGGACAACCAAGTGAATGTTGGCTTTGGCATAGGATAATGGGACACATTAACTTTGACGATCTTGTGAAGATCATCTCATCACATGCGGTCAGAGATATGCCTAAGATAATCAAGCTTGCAAGTACTATGTGCAAGGAATGATAGTTTGGAAAGCATACAAGGATAAGTTTCAAGTCCAAAGAGTATTCTTCCTCTAGACCATTGGAGTTGATTCATACTGATTTGTACGGACCTACTAGAACAAAGAGTCTGAAAGGAGAAAGGTATTTCTTTCTTTTTATTGATAATTTCTCTAGGATGACATGGGTAACCTTCTTGAAAGATAAATTTGATTCTTTTAGTAGGTTCAAGATTTTCAAATCAATGGTTGAAAATCAAATGAATGCTAAAATCAAGTGTTTAAGGTATGACTGAGGAGGAAAGTTCACATCAAATTAGTTTATGATTTTTGTGAAGAATGTGGAATAAGGAGGCATCTATCTACTACTAGAACTCCTCAGCAGAATGGGTAGTGGAAAGAAAGAATAAGACTATTTAAGAGATAGTAAGGACCATGTTGATGGAAGCAAATCTTCCTGATGTTTATTGGAAAGAAGCAGTTCATACTGCAATCTATATTCTCAACAAAGGTCTATTAAGGCTTAACAACACTAAGACCCCATATGAATTATGGCATTGAAGATTAGCAATTTTCAAGTATTTTGGATTCTTTAGAAGAAAATGCTACATCAGAAGAGATGAAGATACTTTGGGGAAGTTTGATTCAAGAGCTAGTGAAGGTAATTTTTTGGGATATTCATCTTAGAGTAAAGCATACAAGTGCTACAACAAAAGATTGGGAAGAATAGTTGAAAGTACAAATGTTAAGGTTGATGAAGATCTACATTAGTATATGAATGAAATTGAGGACTATGGATCCGATACACCTTCCTTCTCAAAAGAAGAAGAAGAAGAAGAATTTGAAGAGAAGGAAGAAATAATTGAAAAGCACAGTAAGACTCCTTCCAAGTATGTTCAAAGGAATCATTCAGAGGATCAGATTATTGGAAATAAGAATGGAGTGTTGACCAGGAGAAGGATTGCAAAGATAAATGGAAAATTAAAGTTTTGTATGTTATCAAAGATAGAACCAAAAACTTTTGTTGATGCTAGAAAGGATGAAATATGGATACAAGAAATGGAAGAATAATTGAATCATATTGAGAAGAATTAGACTTGGGAACTAGTTCCAAGTCCTGCAAACAAAAATGTGATAGGAACAAAGTGGGTTTCGGGAATAAGTTGAATGAAGATGGAAAAATTGTAAGAAACAAAGAAAGACTGGTATGTAAAGGCTATTCATAGGTATAAGGAATTGATTTTCAGGAGACTTTTACTCCAGTATCAAGAATGGAAGCAATCAAAATGTTTCTTAATTTTCAGCCCATAAGGATTTCAAGGTATTTTAGATGGATGTCAAATCAACCTTCCTGAATGGATATTTGGAAGAAGTCTATATAGAGAAACTTGATGGGTTCCAGTTATCAAAAGACTTACACATGGTGTGCAAACTCAAAAAGGCATTGTATGGTCTCAAACAAGCTCATAGGGCTTGTATGGAAGGTTGGATAAGAACTTGCTTCAACAAGGTTTCAAGAAAGGTACTAAACATAGTAACCTTTACTTCAAGATTGAGGATGAAAGAATTTTGATAGCTATTGTATGTTGATGATATAATTTTTGGTGGAAATGATAAAATGTGCAAGTTATTGAAGAAATTTAGAAGGAATTTGAAATATTTATGATTGGTGAGTTATCCTTCTTTCTTGGTTTTCAAATTGCTCAACTAGATTATGGTATATTTATTTCTTAAGAAAAGTACGTCAAGGAGATGTTGAAGAAATTTGGTATGAAATATTGCAAACCGATGAGTAATCCTATGGTAATTGGTTATCATTTGAGCAAAGATGATGAGTCTCCCTTGGCTAATCAAACTCTATATAGATCTATGATTGGAAGTTTGTTGTACTTAACTACTTCAAGACCTGATATTATGCATGCGATATTTTTGGTTATAATATTTCAAGCTAATCCTAAAGAAATTCATGTGAAGACAGTCAAGATAATATCTAGATATTTGAAAATCACTCTGAATTATGGATTATGGTATCCAAAAGGTAATGACTTTGATCTTGATTGCATAAAATGATGTTGATTGGGTTGGTTGTGTTGATGATAGAAGAAGTACCAGTGGTGGTGCTTTCTTTTTAGGAAACATGTTTCATGACATAGTAAGAAGTAAGATTCAGTATCTTTGTGGACAACAAAAGTAAAGTATATTGACAAAACATTTTGTTGTACTCAAGTGTTTTGGATGAAGCAAACAGTGAAGGATATCAAGATAAAGTATGATGAGCCCATTCCTATTATATGTGATAATACAAGTGCTATCAAAATTTTAAAGAATCTGGTGATGCATTCTAGAACCAAGCACATATCAATCAGGTATCAGTTTTTGAGAGAGAAGGTTGTAGATAAAGAAGTGAAGTTGGAGTATGTATCTACAAAGGATCAAGTTGCAAGAATTTTCATGAAGGAACTTGCAAAGGATACATTTACATATCTCAAACAAAATTTAGGGGTAATTGCTCCTTTTTCTTGCTAGATGCATAGTGGGTGCATCTTTCCAAAGGGAATAATTCAAATTATCTTTATTCATGTACTGATGGGAACTACCTCTTAGGGGGAACAAGTAGTGGTTGTTGTTGATAGGGGGAGTAGGTGTAAGTTGTTTCAAGAAGGAGAGATTGTAAAAAGGGGTAGTCCTTTTACCCTTTGTCCTTGATGTCAAAGGGAGAGAGATTGAGGGGAAGAGATTGTGCACCAAAGTGGTGTGAGGATGGTTTTTCCATTAATGAAAAAGGGGGAGATTGTTGCAATCTGATTGTCATTGATGTCACAAATTCTATGGAGTGTGTTGTAGTCAAGTTGTTTGGTTGCTAGATTCTCTGAGAAATTCTCTACATTTCTCTGTTGATGATTTTTTGCCTCTATGGTCTAGTAGATAGCTTCATGGTGTGTCAAGGCATGTGTGATCCAAGTTTCAAGTCATTTGGGTTACCGAAAAGGTGGTTTTTGACAGATTCAAGTCTGTTTGACTATGTGAGGATGTTCTTAGAGGTGTAAATGTTGGCTCTGCATTTCTCCACATTTGACCATTTGGTCTTGTGGTTCAAGAGTTAAGTTCATGGAGATGTGAAGGTATTATATCCAAATTTTCATGTCACTATGCCTTCCGCAATGAAAGTTTGAAGTGACAGTGTGTAGGACTATGTTGTCCAATGATTGGTTTTAATATTTGTCTACTTGTGCTCGTAGAAGGTTGTGATTTTTAGTTGTATGAGTTTGTGTGGACACTCCACATGTCTCATAGTGTCTAAGGTTTAAAGCACATGAAGATCTTTCTTATTTCCAATTTTGCATAGATGTTTCAAATTATTTTGTGAAGTTATATTTTATTTGAAATTTGACTAGGCATGTTGATGATGTGCACCACAAGTTCAAGTGTGAGAAAAACTTAAGTAGTGCTTGAAGGTGTTGTATGGTTCATGTCAACTCATTTTGGAGAAGTGCAAGTAACTCCTTATCTTTCATGTGTACCACCAATATTGTGAAGCTTGACATGCTACAAGTTTCATGTTTTCTAGCTATGATCGACCTAATTTGAATTTGTGAAGCATGCAAATGTTTTATATTGAAGATTGAAGGTGTGAAGATTATTTAGGACCAGGTTAATCATGTGTTG